>JAVSBS010029017.1:0-16611 GCA_033124195.1 Coracias cyanogaster | reverse complement strand
GGGTGGGCGGCGCCGGGCGCGAGGGAGCCGCGAGGAAGGAAGGCGTGGCCATCCCGCGGCGCGCGCGCCTGCGCCGCCCGCGCCCGCCCCCTCCCTCGCCTTTGTTCGGGGTTGGGCGCCATTTTGCGCGGCGGCTGAGTGCAGGCGCTGATTGGGTTTCGGGGGCCGGTAGCGGAGCCAATCAGCGCGGGACCCGAACCGGGGGAGCGAGGCACGGTGAGTGCGAGCAGCCAATATGGAGCCCCCGAGCGCCGGCCCCAGCGCCGGGATTGGCGGGGCCGAGTGACCAGTCAGGAGGCCGCTCGCAGGGCCGGGGCCGGCCGGCCGGGCACTGGGGGAGGCGAGGGCCCGGGGCTCGGGGCCCGGGCACGGCTCCTCCGGGTGTGGGAGGAGAGGGGCTGGGGCCGCCGGGAGGAGAGAGCCCGGGATGGGAGCGGGCGGAGCGTACCGGGAGGTGCGGGCGCCGGGGCGAGGGCGGCAGCGGTGGAGGAGAAGGCGCGGCCGCGGCCTGGGCCGTTGAGGGGAGGCGCACGGCGGGCCCGGCCTCCCTTGGCGGGGACAGGCCTCGCCCGTGCGGGGCCGCTGGGACGGGAGCGCAGGGCCCCGCCCTCCACCGGCCGGGCGGGGGGAGCGGAGCGGGCGAGCCTCCCCGCCGGCCTTGCTGACAGATGGGCCGCGGGCAGCCCGGGCTGCCCCTCGTCCTCCTCTCCCTCCTCCTCCTCCTTCTCTCCGCCTTGCCCGGGGGAGGTGGGAGGGGGCCGGCGAGTGTGCGCCGAGGGCAGGTCGCTGCCCCCGTTCCTCCTCCCCGGGGCTGCCAGCGTGCCGGTGCAGCGGGTGTGGGCGCCGCCGCCTCCCCCGAACGCACCTGGACGCCAAGTGTCGCCAGCCACGTGCTCCTCCGTGAACAGCAGCTGCCCGTGTGGCCGGAGAGGGGCCCCCGGTGCTGCCCTGTGAGCTGCCAGGGTATTGCCTCGTCCGCCTGAGCGTGATCTGCCCGCCGAGAAAAACCCCAGGCTTTATACGGTAAAATAAAAACGTCCCTGGGTGAACTCCCTGACTCGCCAATTTGATAAAGAGGACAGGAACAAAATCTGGCTGCCACATGTTTCGTTGTGCCGAACAGCAGGAGATAAGACTGTGGCCTGTCTGCGCTGTTGTTTAGTTAAATCCTGTCTCTTGAGTGTCTGTCCTCCGGTGGTGTCCTCGGAGGACAGCTGCAATGACAGGGTCTGCCCCAGAAAGCCCAATTTAGCAGCGGTGCCTCAGGATGTAACGCATTTAAAAACGATGCTTTCAGGCTGGCTCACGCTTTTATCACGCTCGTTTGTTCTTAAGTGTGGCTCGTTTAGTCAGGGCACTCTTGTGGATGTAGCTTCTGTAGGATCATATATATCTGCATGTCTCTATAGATGAATACATGCTGCTCAAACCAGCAAACAAGTCGTTTTGAGTGCTGATGAGGGCCTGGTGAGGAGGAGCTGCCTGGTGAGATCAGCCATGGGAGGAGCATGCCCTTGAAGCACCATTTAACTTGGAGACAGTAACGCCAAGGGAATGAAATAAGCCCTTGGAGGACCACGATCCCATGTGTAAAAAATCTTCTGTTTGTACCTTTGTCTCCCGCAGAGCATTAGGATTACAACGCTGCTGATGTTTCAAGTAAACAAGAGAGGGGCTTAATAGCAGGCTCCATGAAGAAGCATTTCCAAGTAGAAGTACGCTTCTGCTAGGTTCTTGGTTGTGGCATTAAGGAAGCCAGAGAACTTTTGGCAAATAAGGTATGCTGGCATCCTGTGCTTGCTGTTGAAATACTTCCCTGAAGAATGGAATGCGGGAACGCATTCTGACAGGCCCACAGGCGTTTAAGGCACAAGTTAAGGATGCAGTACAAAATTGAAAGGAGAACCTTAATAGACAGTGTTGTCTCCGGAAAGAATATTTATCTTTTATTCTGGCAGGCTTTGAAAAACTGTTGCTAAATGGGTCAGGGATAGAGTTAAAATTGCAGGCAAATTAAGTGCCTTTCAGAGCTGTGACTCGGGTTATCTGTGATCTCCAGGGCTGGCGTCATTACATCCTTATTGTGAACAAAAGATCTGATAGGGAATGAGAAGGCTCTTGTGTTACTCTGGCTGGGTGTTATGCCCCCTGTAATGAACATGCTTCTAAACTGTCAGGGTACATAGAGGATAATCGTTTATTTTTGTAGGTAAGCGACGTTTGTGTTAACGTGCAAGAAAGTAAAATCAGTGTGTTTTTTCTTAGGCCATGATGAGGACTAAGTTGATGAAAAAATGAAGCGTTCTTATAATACAAGACACTGAAATAGAAAGGATGTTTTAAAGAGCAGGGAGTGTCAGAAGTATCGTTACAGTAGTAACCACAGCAACTGTTACAGTTAAAATAGTGACTAACTTTGTGTGTGTTTCTTTGAGCCTCCTTTTTTTCTTGCTGTGGACTTCGAGGATTAAAGTTACAAGCTGCTTTTTCACTGTTGCAGCAGGTACTTGTTCAGTCATAGCATAAATCAAATACCTCATTAAAAGTAATAGTAAGAATTCCTCACTTGATCAACTGAGAAGAGATGGGAGGGAGAAGGAGGTAATGGAACTCAGCATTTCATATCAGCAGTGTATTCTTCAGATGTGTAGGCAAGGGTCCAAGAAATGAAAGCAGTAAAAGGATGGAGGCAATGAGAAGTCTGCTGGCTATTTTTAAGATATAGGAAAGTAGGAAGAGAAGAAAGAGGAGTGTTACGTAGTTGGGGAGGGAGAGCCAGTTTCACTTGGCTTTGAATTCTTGAAATGTAGTTTGGTTTTACACCTAAACTTTGTATTTGTGAGGGCTTTTGGCGATAACTCCCCTTTCCTCCACCAAGGTGCAGTGTAGGCAACCGTCTATAGCCCAGAATATGCAGACTCAGGGGGTGAAGCAGGAAGAGAAGCAGGTTCATAGCTACTATTTGATTCCCTGAAGATAATGACAGAATTGAAATGGTTTTTGCTTCTCAGTCAAGTTACCTGTAACTGAAATTACAATTCTAGTTTTGTTACCCGATGAAAGCAAGGTGACCTTGTGGAAGAGGTAGGCCCTTGATTAAACAGCAGCTCTCACTGTGCGATTCCGACCTCAGTGTCAGCAGCTGGTTTGCTTTTCAGCTCCTGTAAGATAATACTGATCTCCAAACCTTGGGACAATAATCACAGGCTTTTTTTAACTTGCCTTGCCAGATCCGCAGGCTGAGGTGTGCCTCTTACCGTATCGGAACCGCAGCGCCATGGAGCAGTACACGGCGAACAGTAACAGTTCCACGGAGCAGATCGTTGTGCAGGCTGGACAGATTCAGCAGCAGGTACGGAAAGCGCTCAGGGGTGAGCTGGCGTTGCCAGCGCTGGGTTACAGAGCTCTTTGGACTTCTTGGAGTTTCGCAGAACCACCAAGATGCTTTGTGATACTGTCCGGATATGTGCTTACCTGTCTTCTGTCACTGATGGGTGGTCAGGGATCTGATTTGACCAAGTCAGAGTAAATATGCTTTTAAAAAAATGCTTATTATAAAAGTAAATTAATAAAATTGCAGGTATACAAATTACCAAGCGGCAGTGTAGTAGGGAGTTTGCAAACTAGTGCCAAAGTAACAAAGCCTCTCTGAAAGTGGAGGAAATGCAGAGTTAATAGAAACAGTCAGTTGTCCGCAAGAAAGAATGGAGATTCCTCCCAAAATTGAAATAGGTTCGTTCAAGAGGCTTTCTCAAGAGAAGTTATTTCTTGAGATCCTTTGTTTTAGAACTACAAGTGAATCCAAATGAACACGGAGAGCAGGAATGGCAACAAAACATGTAGTTTTGGAGGAATTCATCCATTCCTAGTTCTAGTTCATGTTGCAATGGTCAGATGAGTGGGGCTGGGGTTTTTCTGAGGCTTATAGATGTCTGCTGCTGTGAAGTTTCACCCGTTCAGACACAGAAATGCGTTTTCAGCTGAGCTGTGCTGCTGATGAGCTTCTATTGCATCTTAGGTTTGCTCTAGTTCAAGGCAAGAGGAGTTTCTTAGTTTGTCACACAGATGAACAAGCCACTGGATTATGTTTTCAGTGAGATACGTTTTGCTTTGTCATCAGGGTGTTTGATGGCAGGGACCAGCTTCTTCCATTCAATTCGGTTGACGTTCATTTTTTCAGTTAGAGCAAGATTGTACTTGAGGTTAAAAATACATATATGAAGATTTAATAAAAATACCGGCTTCCTAACCAAAAATTTCTCTGGTTTTATTGACCCTCTGTAAGTAAAAAGAGGTAAAAACACAGCTGGGCTTGTATCACTTCTAGTACACGCTCTGTTGTATTTGACATGAAATATTTTTCTAAAATAATATTCTTTAACAGGCCTGTTGTAGTACAGCTTTTAGTAGAGAGATGTCCTTCATCTCCTAAAATGCTAACACAGTTAACACAGATTATTTTGGGCCTCTTACTAAAGAGGCTAAAGATAGAAAAGGTTTTTAGACATAACTGCTCTTGCAACCCCTCAAGATTGTCCTTCAAGGTCAGTGGTGGGAAGACATTGATGCAGGGCTGACGTTGATGAAGCTTAGTCTATAGTCATCTGTGCTGCTGCTCAGTGCAGGAAAATAATTATGGCCTTTATTGGAACTCACAAGTCTGATAAAAATCTAGGACCCTTCCCAGGAAGAAGCCTGGGCAGCGAAAGGGAACGTTAAGCAGGAAGGCAGCAGCCTGAAACAATGAAGCTGAGATTTTAAAATCCTGCAGAACAATCTCTCGTGTTCTTTGCAAGTGATTTGGGGGGGTTTTTTTTGGGGGGGGGGAGGATATTGAAGCCTGTCGGTATCACGGGGAGCTTTGTTGGTTCTCCATTTTTAGATTTGCTAAACGTATTCCCATTCCTTGTGTTCCAAAAGCAGTCTGTATGAATTGGAAATTCACCCTCTTCCAGCAAAGTGTCGTTGTCTCTTGCCAGAGCTCTGCATTGCCATGTTTCAAGCTATTCCTGTTCCTATTCCCAGCAGCAGGGTGGTGTCACTGCTGTCCAGTTGCAGACTGAGGCCCAGGTGGCATCCGCCTCAGGCCAGCAAGTCCAGACCCTCCAGGTAGTGGTGATCTCTCTAATCGTGTTTGTGAGCGCTGCATGACTCTCGCCATCGCCACATATCTAATGCTGTGTTGGTTTTTGTTGTTTTTTCGCCCCGGGTTTGAAATAGGAACAGGAAAATTTGTTAGCAGTAGCATCTGTGCTTGAATGCTAGCTGTAGGGTTTTCCAGGAAAAGTGTGGGATTACAGCTTTGCCGTGGATCTCGGCTGCGTGCCAGAAACCCTGACGCATTTGTAAATTCGTGCTGCTGTAATTCTGAAAGTGAAGAGTGGCTGAAGTGGGACTTGAAAAAAAAAAAAACCACCAAGATGAGCAAGTAACAGTCAAGAGATAGAACACAAAGATTTCCTGTAGTTTGAAGGAGATCAGATTTCTGATATCCACTGTGAGCAGTTCTGTGTCTTCGCTACATGAAAGAAAGGCAGAGAGAGGTGGTGGGTGAGCCATGGGCTTGAAGAGCGAAACTTCTGCATCCTTAAAAAGGGCACTAGGGGACAACATTGGCCTCAGTGGGATGGAGAGTTCCGATTTCTTATTTATCAGAGAATCATACAACACTTGAGGGGTGGAAGGGACCTTTAAAGGTCATCTCTTCCGACTGCCAGATTCTCTGAACAACACAGGGAAACCCAGGAGGAGTTTGTACCGTACCAGTAAATACATCACAAATAGGAAAGAAACACAAGGTGCCTTCAAACCCTGATTTGTTTCAGCGTGAAGGATTTTCCATCTTGCAAACTTCATTCGGAGCCTTCTAGAGGAGTGGATAAACCCTGGACAGTCGTAGCAGTTCAGTAGTGCGTTTTCCACTCAGTATTTTGGTTTGGATTGGTTTTTAATTCTTCAGAGGAGGAGAGTTCCAAGAGGCTTGGACGGCCTTGCCAGGTGTCAAGTTGAACACAGCATTTTTTATGTACAGAGTTAAAATATGAAAAGCTGGCTGCCTTCAATTGCTTGGGTCACTGTGGCCTCTGGATGTCATAATATGTCCCCCTCTTTTTTTTTTTTTTGCCTTGCTATAATACATTAACAACCCTGGAATGTATCATTTTTCTTTCTGCTTATCGGATGTTTTCCTGCTGACTGTGCTTCTCTGTGACTGACATGAGCATGCTTATCTCTCTGTGTTGTAATTCAAAACAAGTCCTACCGATTTTTATTAGGGACTTGTATTCGATAGGTACAAGGTTGAGGCCCGGAACAGTGTCGCAAGGGTCTTTAGGTGACCTGTAAAGTCCCAATATTTATTCTCTGTAGGACGCTGATAACTGAGATACAGCTGTGGTTGTTTCCGTGGGGGTGTTAGTGTAGAACGTGCAAAGTGAAGCTTTTTTTTCGGTAGTTCAGTATGTAGAAGTCCGTACTGATGTTTAGCCTGGTGCTCTGCGGTGGCTGAGAGCGAGCATTCGTTAGTGCGTGTTCCTGAAATTTAAAAGTAGAGAACCCAAGAATTCAAGGACTATTTATCACCTTGTGTTGCTCTTGTTTCTAAACAACTCAGAGCACAGGAAAGAGCGATCGGTTCGTTCATGAGACTCAGGTCGCATTTAAGCCATAATGGTATTTTCAGAGAGGCCTTTTGGGGAGTTTAGGGGCTGAGCGGGGAGGGTGTTTAAACAACCAGGTTTTCCCCCTGCTTTTCTGTTCATGGGCCTTTTTTCTAGTGACCAGAGACATCCCTGGGCCAAGAGTCTGGAGCCTCTTCTGCTGCATTTATAAAGCCTTGTTGGGCCAAGAAGCGGCTGCTGCTCGTTCTCTTTCACTCTTCCTTATTGAACTACATTTTGTGTTGTTCCATTTATAATTTCACTTAATAACCATGAAAAGATTCTCTAAGAACATCGCATGCTATATATCCGTTAGGAAATTGAAGCCTTGTAAGCATGTAATTGGAGAGAGTTGAAGCTGCTGCAGAATCTCTCTGTCCTAACAGCTTATTTAGAGCTTTTTCTCCTTTGGAACTCCAATTAAAGATTAGTAATAGTGATGTGTATAATGAAGTTTCTTTTATTACACTTTGCTCTCGTGCTGTGCATGGGGCTAGTTATTGCATCTGGGAAAACGAGCCGTCCTTTTCCTGCTTTGTTACCGTTAGACTTGGAAGTTTTGGTTAGACCGCAACAGAAGAGGATAAGTTACTAAATGCAGGAGCACATCGTGGAAAAAAAGTGTAGAAAGCAAAGGTATTGACGGTGATGATGAACCCAGGTTGGTGGGTGTTGCTCAGTTTCCCTGGTAAGCAGTTAGCCTCGCGTGGTAGCCACCAGTTTCTGGCTTCACGTCACCAGGCTTTTTCATTGTCCTCTTTGTTTCCTCTCCTGTTCCCTAGGTCCAGGGCCAACCCCTGATGGTACAAGTGAGCGGAGGTCAGCTCATCACGTCCACCGGCCAGCCCATCATGGTGCAGGCTGTGCCGGGGGGTCAGGGCCAGACCATCATGCAGGTCCCAGTTTCTGGAACGCAGGGACTGCAGCAGGTGAGGAGATAACCCAAATTTTACTTCACCGTTCATTCTCTGCAATTTCGCTGATGTTCTCACCCTGTCAGATAGTCCGTTTGCCTCAGCACTCTTAAAATAAAGCGGGTGGAGACAGTTGTTCTCCAGCTGTGGATCTGGCAGCGTGTTGGGAATGCAATGAAAATTCTTTGTGTGTTTGATTTTTGTGTTTGAGGGGAATGTGCAAACCTTTTAATTGAGTCCATTAAAATACAGCTGGAGTTGCTTTGGTGTTTTTAATTTTGATTTTTAACTAGCCCATGCAGTGTCGTTGGTGATCTGGTGCCTGCTCAATTTGTGGCTCAGAAGGAGGATTGTTTTCTTTTTATTTCTTTAAGAAAGCTTCTTGAAAATAACTCTTGTGCTTAAGTTCATCTAATATGTGATGGCTGAAGGTGAATTTAAACATTTCTATTGCACAGAAGGTAAAATGTAGAAGGTAGAGAAGATGGGCAATTATTTTGAAATATTTGTCTAAAAGTTTTTAAACAGGTGCTCGAAGTGTGTTCCACAAAAGCAGAGGGAAGAACTGTAACGGTGGCCTAACAAAAGTGTTCTAGTGATTGGAGAATGAGATTTAGGAATGAAGTTCAGCACAGTCCAGGAAAGCACATGATATCTTGGTATTTTGAGAAGTTTCTTTAGTGTTTATTTAAAATTTCTTTTGTTGAAAAGAAAATATATTTTGCTGAGGTTCTTTACAATCTGGTTGGTGGAGGAAAATCCATAACTGGGTTTTTGGAACCATATTACAGTTCCTTTTATTTAATCTACAAAATGTTCCACATTAGTGGAAAGATTTCTGCAAAGCTGACGACAACTTTATGTATGCCCAGGAATACTTCTGTATGCTGCCTAATTAACACTTGCCAGATATCCTGAACCTTAGTCCTCCTTTTCCTTCACCTGAGTATTATTGTTCCTAGTTCCATGCGAATAATTTATTTCTTTTGACCATTGTATTGTGTAAGCAGTGGAAAACTGCTCCGGCATAATGACACGAGCACGTTGCGGTTCCTCTATCCTGCGTGGCTGCGACTGCGGTCCCAGGGAGGAATAAACGAAAACTCATTTTACGATGGGGAAAAGAGAAGAATCAGTGCTTTCCTTTTCTTTGCCAACAGTAAATCATCCTCAGAGATGATTTGGTAATGCTGAGGCCAAGGAGGGAGAATTAAGAGGCGTAGTTAATGTTCCTTTCTGACTCTTTCTTCCACAGATTCAGTTGGTCCAGCCAGGTCAGATTCAGATTCAAGGTGGGCAGGCTGTGCAGGTACAGGGGCAGCAGGGCCAGACCCAGCAGATCATTATACAGCAGCCACAGACTGCAGTTACTGCTGGCCAGACACAGGTAACTGCACCAGCATGAAAGGGTTTTCTTGAGAGAAACAGGAAGAGAAACTTGACAAATTGCTTAAGGGAAAAAAAAAAAAAAAAAAGAGGAATGATGATTATTATTGAGGAGAACTTGAGAATAAATGTCATATTTTTGTAGTGTTCTCATACGTAACTCCGGGGCAGCGTACATAGATTGCATGTTTTTATCCATTGTGTTTCTGTATTTGATTGGTTCATGGTTGTTTTTGTCTGTTTGTCAGAATTTGAAAACGTGAAGTATTGCTAATTTCATAGTTGCGCCATTTTGTGAAGTAGGCGAGTCATAGCTGGGTTTTCTGCCGGTTCTTTTGGTTAGGACTAAAATTAAATGTCTGAGCAGAATAGTTCTTCCTTTAACATATTCACAGGAAGCCTAGAACTTGCTTCTTTCAATATTAAATACTAGAAAAACTCTATGTGCTTTTTATTGACAGTTCAATTGGTTTGGGCTCCATCCTATTTCTTGATGCTGGTAATAAAAGCGAAAGAAATAGATGCCTGAAACACCTTAAGCACCATGTGTTAATTCAGGAATTGTCAAAAATTTAAAATGAAGCCGTTTGTAAAGTGACTGTCCTCTTTGTTTTGTTTAGACCCAGCAACAAATAGCAGTTCAAGGACAACAGGTAGCACAAGCTGCTGAAGGCCAGACCATAGTCTATCAGCCGGTTAATGCTGATGGAACCATTCTCCAACAAGGTATGAGCTTTGGTGCGGAGAAAGGCAGGAGTTCTCAAGACCTCTTTGATAGGATTTTATTGCCTTGTAATTATTGTTGAAGGAAACACGGAGCTGCAATGCTGGCAGCGCTGTTGGTGGTGCAGTGGATGGAAGAAGAAACACGTTATTAAATGGGAATTCAATCTGCGGTTCCTTCCCCCGGGAAAAAAAAAACCCTCTTTTTCTTTGGCAAGAGCTATTAGAATAGCGATGCTGACGTTTGTTTTTACACATGAAAAAATGGGATCTTTTACCTGACGCGGGGCTTACTCTGCAGATACAAATACAAAAAGCAGGAAGTGTGAGAACCACGTGACAGAATTTATTTCATAACTTGCACTGCTTTTCTGAGTCTTTTTGTCTGTTATGGAAGGATGAATGAGTAAAAAACAGAAGTGGGACTAATGGTGTTCCCTTCTTTTTGTGTGCCTGTTTTTCGTTTGTTTGGTTTGTTTTTTTTCTTTTGGGTTTATTTTCTTAAAGTTACAGTCCCTGTTACAGGCATGATCACCATCCCAGCAGCCAGCTTGGCTGGAGCGCAAATTGTCCAAACGGGAGCCAACACCAACACAACCAGTAGCGGACAAGGAACTGTCACAGTGACGCTGCCAGTCGCTGGGAATGTTGTCAATTCGGGGGGAATGGTTATGGTACGTATTTAACTTGCCACCGATAGCCTTAAAGGTTGAGGTTTAAGTCATCTGTACACAAACGGTTGTGTGATGTTCACATCGCCTTCGTATGATTGGTCTTCTCCGGAGCTACGATTAGTTGAAAGTTGAAACTTTAATTTTTTTTCTCTTTTATTAGCTGTGTCTTATTGCAATCTACATATTCTCTACTTAGTTCTTCCCTACTGAGTTCAGAAATCTAAAAGCTGGAATTCAAACTGAGCTGTTCACTGATCAGCGGAGGTTTAAAAAGATTCAATCAACTGTTGCTTTTCCTGAGGATCCCTTAGTGTTTGTTTCACTGATTCACAAAAGGGCTTTTTCTGCCGATTCTTCTTTCGTTGTGGTGTGAGGCCTTTTAACTTGAAGTTTATTGCTCGTCCCCACTAGATGTCAGCAGCTCTACAAGTAATCTCTGCTTAAGAAATGCTTGAAAATTATCATATAAATTAAATAAGTGATAACCAAAAAAGAAAAGGAAGCAATAGGCATGTCCTGGATGCTTCATTGTACAAGAAGCAGTAACGTGGTCATGGAATTACACATTGTATTGAAATTTTACCATTATCAGAAAAGAAGAACCCAGGCACGACTGATAAGTAATTGATTTGTTTAAATTTGTTCTGCAGTTTGAGAACAACTTTATTCCTCCTTGTAATTTAAGTAGGTGCGTTATCTGAACAAACCAAACCCTTTCCATTTTAATGTGGGTTTTTTTTTTTTTTTAAATTACTCATTCACTTTGTCTTCTGAGCTACAAGTACTAAAACCATATTTTCTGTACAGATGGTACCTGGAGCCGGCTCGGTACCGGCTATCCAGAGAATACCTTTGCCAGGAGCAGAAATGCTGGAAGAAGAGCCCCTCTATGTTAACGCCAAGCAGTATCACCGGATCCTGAAGAGGAGGCAGGCTCGTGCCAAGCTTGAAGCGGAGGGAAAAATCCCTAAGGAAAGAAGGGTGAGAATATCACTCGGATCTAATCCAGGGTTGCTCTGTGAGAAAACATCCAGAAAACCACCTGTGCTGGAAAACAAGGGCGAGGATCTTAAAGTGTCCCATTTATTTTGTTCGTTTTGCATGCTTTTAATTTGTTGAACGGGCGTTTACTGTAAACGCTTGGTCTTCAGGGGAGGGGAAGGGACTGAGTAGGCTCTTCTCGTGGTCAGGAATTGCCCCTGCTGAAAGTACTGAACTAGAAATAGTTGCCTGGTCTCTCATGACCTCCTGCGTATTGTTGCAGAAATACTTACATGAATCTCGGCATCGTCATGCCATGGCCAGGAAGCGGGGAGAGGGTGGACGTTTCTTCTCACCAAAGGAAAAAGACAGCCCTCATATGCAGGTAAGCAGAATTGTTGTCTGTTCTTTGGACAACTGCCACTTGCGGCGCTTCAAAATACGCTTTAGAGGTGTCTTTATACCATTTTGCTGGGGGTTTTTTGACTTTTGTCCCCTTCTGCCTTTGAATTTGTAAAGAAACCACCTGTCTCACTGCTTGTAGACAGCAAGTGTCTGTTTGCCTTATTTAAATTACAGTAATATTGATAGAAATGTGTTCACTTTGTTTTACAAACGGAGAATGTTTCTATTTGTTTGTCCTAAGACATACAATCGTTGCAGCTTTCTGGCTGCAATACCAGAAGTATTTTTTTTTAGGACGTGAATTAAAGATAGAGACACTTTATCTTACATCTGATGGAAAATTAAATATGTGAGTATCTGATTCTGGGCTGCATATTGATTTACATTAAAAGTACGAGACAGGTTTTCAAAGGAAGGGACACAATAGAGTAAAATTAGCAAATTCAGTGCTTTAAAGCAGCCCTATGGCTTTAGCAAAGAATATTTCTTATTCTGAGCGAGAATCCTTCCCAAATACCAGACTAGTGCTAGGCCTTCCCAACTACCAGAAACAGCACAGTGCTCAGAGCTGAGAAGATTTAGATATCCCGTTCTGTTACACTGTAAAACGCAGGAAAAATACGAGCTGTTTGGAGATGGGGGAGGAGGCAGGAGTACCCTCTCTTGGTGGCCGTGTGCCATTCTGGAATTCAGATGGAAAAACGTTGCGGTTACAACACGGTATGTGCTTTGTATCTGTAGGATCCAACCCAGACCAATGAAGAAGCAATGACACAGATGATCAGAGTCTCCTAACCACTGCTTAAAGAAAAAACAGTAACTGAATAGAATTCCCGTCCCTTCCACAAGCCTGTCCTACCTTTCCAGTGTATCAAGCGAGTCTTTCCATGGGACAATCGCCATATCCCAGCCTTTTCTACGGAACAAGCACCACGTTTTCAGGGTGTGGGCAAGATTTTAACCGCGGTTGACTCAACAAATAGAAACTTGACGACTTTCTTGGTATACTCTTCTGATCCAGCACAAGGATTTCAGAGTCTTGACTGCTCATCATGCCTTTTTTTTTTTTTTCTTCTTCTTTTAAACATCTCTTGCATTAAGATTGGCCGTGGTTGAGCGTGTGCTGCTGACTTGGTGATCAGCAATACCTGACGTGCTGAAGCAGGGCCAGCAAAGACCTCCTGGAGTTCCGGCCCTTCTGTACAGAGACATCATCCAGTCTCTAGCAACCAGAACTGACGTGGCCACACCACAGGACTTTGTTTTCCCGGCAGAGACTTATTTACATCCGCTCCTTACACCTTTGGACTTTACAGTGAACTGAACTGGTCCCTGGTGCTGCATCTGCCCTTTGGAAACTGGCAGGGACTGAAGGGGGGGTTCTTTTAACTTCCACCTTGTAAAGTATAGAAACAGCAAGATTCTGGGAAAAGTTAAGCCATCCGGTCACAGTGATAGAAATATCTCAAGATTGTTACACGACTTGTTCTATCATGCATCCGTTCCAAGACGTAAAGTGGGAGAGGGTGATGTGGGGATAAGGATTTAATTGGTAAAAGCAATTTCTGGGTGGTTTTGGTACGTTTATTGCCAGTAGTTGTTGCTTTGGAAGCAAAGTGGACGCTAGTGTAAAAAGGATTCAAACTCTTAAGTGAGTCTCTTCCAGAGGATTTATTTTTGGTTTTAATTTTCCTTCGAACCTGCCAGTCCAGTGCATGGTTCCTCCAAAAGACAGAAAATCTGCAGTCTCCGAGTGATAGCACTTGACCATCATTGTGACGCTGTTTCTTGATGTCTGTTCTAAATCAGTTCCAAATTCTCTCATTCTACAGAGTGAGGGATTGTTCCCTGACAGCAGAAGCATAGGGCAACTCAACTCAGCTCATCCTGATGTAACTGAAGGACTGTGAGACAAATGAAGGCAGTTATTGATGAACCTTTCAGGCTTTTTTTAGACTGTCCTCTTGAAATTAAAAAAAAAAAAAGTGGCACTTAATGGAGAAGCACTTACATTTTTAAAAAAGGATTTTTCCATGACCTGCAGCTGGCTTCTGGCTGAGTATCTCGACAAAACATATCTTTATATTGAATTCCGTAGCTCATTACAGATTTTAAGCTTCTTCCACTCTTGCCAGTCTGAAATTTGGCGCTGGAAGCTGCAGTTCATAAGCATTTTAACAGCTCTTATTTGCACCTTTCCATGCCCGTCTTCCCCTATCCTGAAGGAGTTTTGCAGACGCTCTGTGTGTCACCTGCACCCTGATCCAATTTTTTGTCTTCTGTAGTTAAAACGGCATCGCAGCAGTTAAGTGCGAGTAGATCAAGTTGTAGAGGGTGAGGTGTTTTTGAGGACAGCCCCCAAGGATGGTCCAGACTGGTTTGAATTCAGTGAACTCTGTTTTCAAGTGACAAAATAAATGCAACTTGAATACAACCCGTATTAATCTCCCCGCTGTTTCTCCTAGTTACTGAAAGCTTGTGACTAAATGCAAAATGGAGGACAGATTACCAAGTGGTAGAAGACTGGAAGGGTACAAAGAGCCTTGAAAATTCTGTTTACTTGGGTTAAAAGAGAAAAATACGAGACCTAAGAGGAGAGAAGATGGGAAGGAATGCAAGAGGCAGCAGAAATGTAGAGAAAATGTTCAGTTCTACATTGCCAGCAGGCAATCTTGGAGGAAGAGTATGTCTGGCTAGATGCTGAGGATGACAATGTTTAGGTCAGCCACGTGTGGAGGTACGTAGTCAGTGAAGGAACACAGAAGAAATGCAGATTTAATATTTGTAGTTGGGCAGTTGGACTTTCTAACTGGAGTTCGGTTCATTTTTCTGAGCGTTTAGTTCCACGTCCTTACTCTTCGCACAGCTGACGTGGTGAAGTGAAGCTGAGGAAGAAACTGTTGACCACACAGTGACACCTGCAGCTACGGATGGAGGTGGCCTAGTTCCTGACATGCAAATCTTCTTTCTTTCCATTCTGTCTTAAGTGATATTAATAATCTAACGCTCTGCTCACAAATCTTAGATCAGGATGTTTTTCTAATGATCTAAAAGGTACTTGTTTACCTCCGTTGCATTGGTGGCATCTCTGGTGCCTTTGGTTGCTTCCGCCTTAAGATACGTGGCCAATTAGAGCATGGTGCTTATTTTCTTCAGTTGGCGACTATGAAATCCTCCCCCAGCATTTCTCGAGGTCACCCATTTCAGGAAACATGTAGCTCTCTTTTAGTGAAGGAATAAAAAAAAAATCGCTTTAGTTGACTTTGCAGCATTATTGTAAATATTTTTTTAGAGCATTTGTACATTTATTTTTTTTTTTTTTGTCTGTGAAGTGTTCATGTTCCAAAGGAGTATTTCTGTGCTGGAGTAAGCCAGCCTGTCCGTAACGTTTCTGCTCTTCAGCTGATGCCTGATCCTGGAGAACCCCCTCAGAGCTGGAAGTTAGAGAAGCGAGATTATTGCTCTGACATATAGGTTTGTTTGTTTTTTTTTAAATGACTAATTCTTTTCTTAAACTTGGAAACTTCTTCCAAACAGCTCGATTTTTTTCGCCAATAAGCCCTTCATATGTAGGTTCTCTGATCCGTTGTTGTAGAATGTGTACTAAGACCTATGGATTTGTGTTATATAGGAAGTCTTATTGTTAATACGTTAAGTAGGGTAAGTAGTGATGTGAAAGCCTGAGTGCTACTGTCATATTTTTGCGTTTGTTTTGGGTTACGTGGTGTCACTTCTAAAAGTAGCGTTTGGCGAGGTCAGCGCCATGGTACCAAAAAAAAAAAGTCTGCTTTCTTTTCCTGGGTAAATTTGTTAAATTGCAGACATCGTCGAGTTCAAACCTCTCTAGCAATTAAATGAGAATTCTTTGTGGATTGGCTACACTTGAGCAAAAACTCCACTTTAGGAGTGCATTAAAAAAAGTAGATGAGGATGAAAGAAGAGGCTTGGGGAGAAACGTGGTCGATTGACCCAGGGAGCACTGGAGCGGTGAACCGATCAAAAACCAGTTTTATGTGAGTGTGAAGAATGGGATGTGGAAAAACGGTCCTCAAGTGATGCTAAATGGCTTTAAGATCTTGCATGTTAAAAAGAGGGGAGGAGGGGAGAGAAAAACCTTTTCTTTGTGGTGGGTGTGGGAGGGTACTGAGATTAACGTCATGTAAGGCAAAGTTTGTATATAGTTAAAAGTTTATAATTTTTTTTATATGACGCATTTTTTCAAGTGTATTTTGGTCTTTAATAGATGCAATTGTAAGTACTGTGTACACTATCCAGCTAATAAAAATTTCTAAACGAGGACAAGCTTTGGCTCTGTTTTTTCAGCCTTTCTGCTCTTTTCAGTCAGGTGGCAGCAGTGACCCGCCGAGGTGGCCAGAGAGCTTTGCTGTCCTCTGCAAGGGCGGCTTGGCCTCTGCCCTGCGGCATGGCCACATGCACCTGCTGCTCTCCTGCCCTGCCCGGTGTGGAAGGGCCTGGCCATCTTGGTGTTCATCTTCTCCATCTCCATCCCACCATCTTGCTGCCGGAGGGTGCTGCTCTGCCCGCGCCCAAGATGTGGCTGCTGGTGAGTGCTGGGAGCTGACTGGCTGAGGGATGCTGGGGTGAACGCACCGTGGGTGCTGATTGGATGGGTGTTGCTCTGGGGTGCCTCTGATTGGTTGGTGAAGGGGGGTCTCCATCTTATAGAATAGAATGGTTTGGGTTGGAAGAGACCCGAGACATCATCTAGTTCCAACTGTTCCAGGGCCACCTCCCACTAGAGCAGGTTGCTCAAAGCCCCGTCCGACCTGGTCTTGAACACCTCCAGGGATGGAGCATCCACAGCTTCCCTGGGCAACCTGGGCCAGGGTCTCACCACCCTCAGAGTGA
>JAVSBS010029015.1:0-11110 GCA_033124195.1 Coracias cyanogaster | reverse complement strand
AAAAAAAAAAAAAAAAAGGAAAGGAAAAAAAAATTTGCTTTGGGGAAATGATTTCCCCTTCTCCTTGCTTTTTTTTTTTTTCCCCCTTCCCTTTTCCCGGTGATGCTCGGGCACGGGCGGGTCAGGGGGGTCCCGCCGCGCTGCGCTCCCCCCCCCGGGATGAGCATCTCTGGGACTTGGCGGTGGGGAGCGGAGCGCGGCGCTGGCGCGGCGCGGCCAACATCTGGACACTTATATAACTGGAAATGCTTCCAAAAAGGAAAGAAAAAAAAAAAAAAAAAAAAAGCAAGGGGGGGAAACTTTTTTTTGGGCTTTTGGGGCTTGTAAAATTCCCGTCACCCCCCCCATCCTTCTTGCTTTTCCTCCTTCTGGGTCTCTCGATGCTGGGAGCTGCTGCTGTCGGACGCACCGGAGGGATGGGGAGGCTGCCAAGTGCAGGAGGGGGCTGTGAAGGGAGCGGCTGCCACCCCAGCGGCAGTGCTGGGGGGTCCCACCGGGCAGCACCCACCCAGGACCCCCCACCCACCCAGCCTCTGGCACACGTGGGTGCTGAGCCTCGCCCTGCCCGGCTGTGAAATGGGCAGAAGGCAGCGGCTGGGGGGGGCGGGGGGATGCAATGAGAGGGGCTTGTGGGGGGGTCAGAGCATCTGCGTCCCAGGGGAGCACCCACGGGTGGGGTGGGGAGGAAGGGACCCCCCCCCGTCCTGAGCAGGAGGGGAGCGGTGGAGGGTTGGGGACCGCAACACGCCCAGGTAAGTCCTTTCCTACCTGGGCAGGGTAAATAAAGCAAGGCTTGTATTACCCGGCACCGGTGGCACGTCCAAGGCGCTGACAAGTGCGGGCAGCTTCGGCCACAGCCCAGGGACTTCGCCTGGAAGCCCCCCACTACCAGCATCGCCCCCTGCACCTTGCTGGGGCTGGGGATCCCCCGGGGACCCCCTCAGGTACCCTGGCCCGAGGATGCAGGGCACGGTGGCAGGGCTCTGGAGGCAGCTTGGCCTCCCTGAGCAGGGATGCTTGTTTAGGGGGGGGTTGCCCAGGGATGGGGGCCGGAGCTCCCTGCCGGCAGGACGGGGATGCTGGGGTGACCCAGCTGTCGGTGGCTCAAGGGTCCCCTTGTTCCACGTCCAGGGATTTCCTGGCTGGAGTCTCCGGCAGCTGTGGTGTCTCTCCTCGGCGCTGCGCCCACTTCCCAGACAGGGAAACTGAGGCAGGCGGTGGGGCCAGCGGCGGGAGGGAGGGGGGACCCGCTGAAGGCAGGTTTCCTTGCGGGCGCCCCGCTGAGTCAGCCGGGGCCGGGGTGGGGCCTCGCTCCCGCAGCGCCCGGCTGAGGATAACGGAGGGGAAAGCGCGTTGCAGATTTGGTTCAACTCGACAGGTCGTCACCGGGCCGGTTGCGAAATGTGGGAATGCCGTGGGGCACCCCGCCGGGAAGGGAGGCGGGGGAGCGCCTGCCGGGGGGCAGGTGAGGGGGCCGGGAGCGGGCCGGGAGCCTCGGCACAACCAGGACAGCAAAGTGGGGGGTCTGGGGGCTGCTGGCTGAGCTGGACCCCAACCAGAGCAGGATGGGTCTCGACTCTGGCTGGAAGCCCTCCACTTGGGTGCTCGGGCTTGGGGGCATCCCTGGGGAATGCTCTGCATCATGGGGGCATCAGCAGCGGCACCATCACCGTGGAGCACCACCGGTGGTCCCCACCTTGACACTCGCCTCTCTCTCCACACAGGCGTCGTGCCCTTCATGGCCCTGCTCTTGCTGCAGCGGCGGCCGGTGGCTGGCCGGGCACTGCTGGTCACCAGCTCTGCCTGCCCCGGCCACGGCTTGTGCCGCTCCAACGTCCAGGAGCAGACCCGCAGGCAGGTCGCGCTGCTCAACGCCACCGCCCAGGACCTCTTCAGCCTCTATGTAAGTGGTGCTCGGGGACAAGCAGGACCTCCGGGGCTGTCGCTCCATCGTGTGTGTGAAGGGGAAAGGCTGGGGATGCTGCGGGGACGGTGGCGGAAGGTGGCCGGGAGGGACAGGGGACACGGGGGTGATGCTCGCCTCTCCTCCCAGCTGAAGTGCCAGGGAGAGCCATTCAGCAGCGAGACCGACAAGCTCTGCAACCCCAGCAGCATCTTCTTCCCTGCTTTCCGTGTCAACCGGACGAGCGAGCGGAAGGAGGTCATGGTGGCTATGTACAAGCTCTTCGCCTTCCTCAACGCCTCACTGGGGAACATCACACGCGACCAGGAGGAGCTCAACCCCACGGCCAAGGAGCTTCTCGACCGGCTCCACAACACCACCAAGACCACCCGGGGCCTCATCTCCAATCTCACCTGCCTCCTCTGCAAGAACTACAACATCTTCCAGGTGGACGTCAGCTACGGGGAGAGCTCCAAGGGCAAGAGCGCCTTCAAGAAGAAGCAGCAGGGCTGCCAGGTGCTCAGGAAGTACGTACAGGTCATCGCCCAGGCGGCCCGCGTCCTCCTACCTCATCTCAGCCCCCCGTGAGTGCTCGCCCCAGCTCCTCTGCCTCCCCCTCACCGGCCGTCCTCCAACCACTGTCTCCTGAACTCCCGCCTTCCTATTTATTACTCTGGACCTTGCACTGGCCCCATCCACCCTCCGGTAATTTATTTGCCCCTTGAGGGGGTGAACGTTGCAGCTTGGTGTGTCCCGGGTGGAGCAGAGCTGGGGCCAGCATCCAGCGGGACAAGAGGTGATGCCGGGGCGCAGGCTGGTCCTGGGATGTGCCTCAGCCGTCCCTGTGCTCCTAAGGGATGCCAGGGGCTGGCAGTGGGGCTGGACTCTCTGCCCCATGGCTGGTCTCCTCCATCATGGAGAGTAACCTGATGGACACCCTCCAGCACTGGCCAAAAGCCTCCACTTCCTGGGAAAAAGGGTCGGAATGAAGGATGCCAGGATGCTGCAGCTGGTGAGAACATGGGGACATGCTCCCCCTGCACATTTTGGGTCTGGGCTCCCACACAAGGAGTCGAACTGAGGGTGCCGGGGTGGCTATGGTGGATGGGGCTGGGTCCCACCACCTCAGACAAGGCCACTGCTGGGGACAGACCCCATGGCCACCCCACCGGGGAGCATCATCCCCTCCTGCGCGGGCACGGTGGGGCACAGAGGGCCTGTCCCCCTGCTTCAGAAAAGTGCTTTTCCCATTGGAAAGGCCCTGAATGTAGTAGTGGACAAGGGCTGGGCTTCGCTTGGCCCAGCATGGCCCCAGCGCAGGGACGCGGGGACACGGGGACACCAGGACATGGGGACCTGGCCGCAGGCCGGTGGCAGGAGGAGCTGGCTCGCTCCTGGCACCGGAGCGGGCTGCAAGGGTTATTTATTGCCTTGGTGGAAAGCCCAGCGTGCACTGAGTGCTCTGACCTGACTTTTAGTAATGTTATTAATAATAATAATTAATAATAATTAATAATAAGATTTGTGGTAATATATAGAAAGAATTCTATTTAAATATTTATTTTTTTATACTTTTCTCCCCCCTTTTTTTAAATAAACCAACAGAAACGGACTGTATTCGGCTCCTCTTTGCTAGGTTCCTTTCTCGCCCCCAAAACACCCACGGGGCTGCCCCAAGAACTCCTCAAGCATCGCTGGGGTTGGTCACCTCCCCTGTCTTCTTGTTCCTTCTGCTCTTCCCATCTCCTCTGGGATGGCTCATTGCAAAGGCATTTTGCCTGGGGGATGCATAAACAGACACTCTCACATGGGGAGGGGATCATCATAGTGTGGGGACCACCATGGCACGGGGAACATCATGGTGTGGGGACCATCTTGATGTGGGGACCATCACAGTGTGGGGACCATCATGGTGTGGGGACTATCTTGATGTGAGGACCATCATGGCATAGGGACCATCATGGTGTGGGGAGCATCACAGTGTGGGGACCATCATGATGTGGGCAACACCATGGCATGGGGAATATCATGGTGTGGGGACCATCGTGATGTGAGGACCATCATGGATTGGGGAGCATGGCAGCGCAGGGAGCCACACTGCCAATGCTGGCAGTGCCGGGCGTACAGGGAATGGCCGAAGTCAGCTGGGAAGAGGCAGAGGGAAGTGAGCGAGCGTGTGCAGAGAGGGGGTGGGGGGCAGATAAAATCCCAGCCGCTTCCCAGGCAGCCCTGGGAGAGGCTCAGCAAAAGCTTCACCAGGGCCAAGACCACCTAAGGCTCCACCAGCTCCTCCGTGAGTGTCTCGGATGGGGCTGTACTAGTTAACAAGAGGCTGATTATACAGGAGACGTTGGAGCAGGATGATGAAATTTTCCTCCTCCTCCGGAGCCCTTGGGCCTCCGGCCAAACCTCCCAGGCATGAGACAGCAAGCGGATGAGCTAAGATCCTGTGTGATCATCTCTTGTGTCTCGGAGGAGCCCTGACCAAAAAAATGATCGCAAAAATTCCAAAGTTCCCCCCAAAACCCCTCTTTCTCTGCCCTGCCGGGGTCGTGCTGCCTGCTTATGTCCCTTGGCTCCTATGGGAGATGTCACAGCATCAGGTTGTCCCCAGAATGACACTGCCACGGGCAGCCTCGTGCCATGCCGGTGGTGACGGCAGAGGGAGCGGTGCCCAGCTCCAGCCCAGCCCTGCTGTCCTTTCGTGGCACAGGATGATCTCCAAAAGGCACCGGCTTCCCCAGCCCATGGCAGAGGCACGCGGGGACAGCCCTGGATGCCATGGTGGGGCCTCAGGTACCATGTAGCTTGCTTCTGTCATCCCACCCTGCCACTAGAATAGGGACTCTGGGTGTCCACTGGGTCACTGCACACTTGTGGGACAATTTCCAGCTGGCACCATGAGATAAGATGTCCCCAGACCAATACAACCCTCCCCCCAAAATGCAGAGAGGGGGCAGGGCCATTTGGGATGGTCATCATGCATCATGCAGAGCAGGACGGCTGCCAGGGTCACCATGTCCCCATGGCCATTGCTACCAGGCCATTGTATGGCCAACACCTCCTATGCTGGAAGTCCAGGGCTGGACATCCAGGCTGAGCCTTTCTGTGCTCAAATATCCACAACTCATCCCTGCCAGGGACCTGGCAGGTGCCTGGAGGTGCCACCAACTTGGTCCTGGGGGCTCAATGGGTGGCTGTGGCCAGGGGCTTGGGTCGAGCTCTGTGGGGCTAGGGATGAGGTCAAGCGCAGCAGTGAGGAGCTGTGCACATCTGGATTTCTCACGCTTGAGTTCAACGTCCCTCCTCAACCAGATGGCAAAAATAAATAAATAGAATAAATCAGAGCCTCCTGACATAAATTGGGAACTCACGCCCGGGCTCTGCGTTTCATGAGTCTCCCTGGAAGACAGTCAAACGAAGGCGAGGACAATGGGTTCACTTCTCCCCTGTGTCGGGTCATTCCCAGTTAAGGCTCATTAGGAGTGGGTTGGGGATTAACTCTTCCGTCCCTGGAAATGCAGCTCCTGCTGAAGTGTGGACGGGACTCTAAAATTCCCAAATCCCCATCCTTCAGACTCCCCTGGGGTTTTGGGGCTCGGCCTGGAGGTGTCCCCTGGCTCATGCCATCACCCTGTCTCCTGGGATCTAGGACACGTTGCCCCGTGCTCAGCGGACATCCCAAGCTCCAGGGAGACGGAAAGGGCTTCCAATGACCTCAGCCAGCAGAGATCCCACCCAGCTGGTGCTTGGGGGAACCTGGCCAGCCCCGTGAGCTGGACCATGAGCACCAGGGAGAAACCAGCACTGCTGCTTCCCCAGTGGGATCAGCAGGACCCCGTTAGCAGCTCCCCTTCAGCCCCAGGACACGGAGAAACTATTTTGGCTGGGGCGAGAGCCAGGGCGGGAGCTCCGGGGAGCCTTTCGTCGTGGTGGGAGCGATGCCTGCGCCCCGATAACGGAGCGGCCTGACCATCGGCGTGCGGCCCCAAGCTGTCGGCGGGTCAGCGCTGCCTTCGGGGAGCACGGTACGTGAGGAGCTGCTCCTGCCTGCGGTGAAGTCAGTGCCGCTGCCTGGGTGTGACTAACTGACCTCAGACCTTGGCCCTGCAGCACGCATCATGTGCTAACTGACGCCGCGCGCAACCCGGCCGGACGGGTCCATGGCACTGCCCCGGGGCCACCGGCCAGCCCAGACTTGCCGTCCATGGGCTACAGGTGTGGTGCCGGGGCAGCGGCAGCTCCGCATCCGCGGGGCTCGGGCCAGCATGAGCATCCCAAGCAGGGTTGACCCCATGGGCTGACCTCTGCCCGGGAAAGATCCCGGTTGGAGCCCCTGCGTCCACCCAGGCTGTGGCTGGACCTGCTGGTGCCCACAGCAGGGCCCCTTCCCCATCCAGGAGGTCCCCTTAAGGCTCCATACCCAGGAGAGGCATTCAGCCAGTACCAATCTCCTCAGCAGGTCCCCAGCCCCAAGCTGTGTGCCAGCATGTCCCTGAGGAGGGGACATTGTGTCCCAAGGGCTGGCCAGAGGCTCTTCCTTGCTGTCTCAGGCTGGGTCCCGGCCCGAGCATGGAAAGAAGAGCTGAGCCCATCTGAAACGCATTCATCCCTGGGCGCTCTTGCTGCAATAGCAGATGATCCTGTGGGTCCCCAACCACATCACAGCTCCACGACGCGGGAACCTCACGTTCACATGGGAAGAAACAGCCCTTGCCCCGAACGGCTCAAACTCTTAATTGGAGACCAACCGTAACAAATAAACAAGACAATGGGCTGGAGGCGAGATGAACGCAACCTCTGTCGCAGGACCCGGCTCTGAGAGCTGTCTCCCTGCCCAGCAGGGGTCTTGGCAGGGGCTGGCAAGAGCCAGAGGGAGGGCAGGGGCTGGATCCGGACCCCCCGGCAGAGCTACTCGTTGTGTGACACCACTGGAGCTCAGGGCTGGCTCGGGAGCTGGATGACACATCCCCAGAGATCCCCCGAGACCCTTGTCGGCAGCTTTACTAGGCAAGTGTTTAGTCTCATGGTGAGCAAGCTTGGAATGAGGACAAATCCAGCTTTGGCAAGCTGCTGGAGAAGTCCGTCCTTGCCGCATCCTAGTTTGGGGCTGGATGGGGAACCCCCCACACCCCACACAGGGCTTAGGGGACCCTTCTCCACCACCCTTCGTCAAGAACAGGACCTGCTGCCTTGTCTTTCACCAGGAGTGTTGCACGAGGCCAGCCCTGGTATCTGATGTTATCTCAGCACAGCTATTGCCCTTAAACAGAAGACAGGGAACCTTCCACAGCCCTGGTGCTCTAGATAAAGGGCTCCGCACCCTGACAAGATGTGCAGCATGCAAAGCACCCAGCCGGTGGTGTTGGAAGCAGGGGAGAACACCTCAGCTCTTCCATCTGGGCTCTGCTCAGGGTCTCACAGACCTCCCTTGCAGACCCTAAGCCCAAATATGGCAGGACCTGTGGGGCTGAAGCTATTTGAGGTGCATCTGCTTAACAAAAGCCTTTCAGCTGAACCTACAGAGCCTCTGGCTGGGAAGGGGAAAAATCAGGGCTCAAGGGGAAGGTTTCACCCAAGGAAAGGGAGAGCATTGGGGAAGCAGGTGAGGGCCGGCAAGGGTGAAGATTTGGGTATCAAGCCCCAAGCAGGTTCCCAGAGAAGCGAGCATCACTGGAAGAGACCCACCAGGATGCTGGGGATGGCGGGGAAGGACCAGCTCTGTGACCAAGTGGGAGCCACGGCAGCTCCCTGGGGTCCCTGGTGCCAGGGTGGCAGGTGAGCACACATCGCTGCAGCTCCCAGTGCCACTCCTGCTGTCACAGCTTGTGCTCCCTGGCCCCAGAGAGCCAAGTGCCATCTTTGGCTGCACATCAGTGAGGCTTGCTGGGAAGAGGAGCCCCTGGTGTCTTTTTCCCCACTGTGACAGAAAACCTCAAAAAAAATTAGCAGAAGTAGTGGCGATTCCTGGAGAAAGAGAGAAAACAGAAAGGTGCCATTTCTTCCAACATTGAAGGGAGACGGCAGAAGAGACCAGCCATGACTGAGACCAAATCTGCCCATCTCTGAGGTGTCCACCTGCTTTTGGCTCCCCTCCATGCTCTCCCACCCCGGGGAGCGGCAGCACCTCCACTCTAGCCACACTGCGGGGAGAGCGGGAGATGCTCCCAGCTAGAACTGGGGGATGCCCGACCCTATAGCACCTCTAGCACCATGCTCACCACCTCCACCACATAGCACCCAGCACCACAGCCCCAGCAGGACCCACTGCTGGGGTCCCACTGCCCACAACAGCAGCAGGGCAGCAAGTGAACCCCGATGGGCTCCCTGCCATCCCCACCGAGCTTGGCTGTGCCTCCCGCAGCTGGGCGCTGAGCTCGCCATGAGGATGCCAAGCATCTCCCCTGGCTCTTGCTGCACCCAGGGCCAGAGTAGTTGACGTGTTTATTTATTGCGACAAAAGGAAGCACGCCAACAGTGCTCCCTGGCACAGGTCACCCTCTCCTCTCCCCGGCGCCTGCTCCTTTGAGTCTCATTTCCCAAGAACACTAGGTGTGCGTGCGATTCCACCAGGCGAGCGTGTGCGCGCCTGCAGCTGCCAACCACATTTGACTAAGGGCCCGAGGCTCCAGAGATAGGAGGTTCCTACACGTCCTGTGAAGACAGGAGAAGAGAAAGCCCCAGATGAGCCCCCACAGTGGTGGGGAAGCTGCAGCATGAACCCAGCCTCTTCCAGCCCCCAGAGACTCTCCTCCTCCGCAGCCGGGGTGCCGCGAGGCACGAACCTGCCAGGAACGATGCTCCTGACTCATTCCTCTGCTCCTAGAGAGATTTCTGCTTGCTTTTTTTCCCGGCCTGGCATTCCCCACAGGGCTCTGTGCATGGTTATGGGGCAGGGAGGGCAATGGCGGGTGGGTGAAGTCCGTCTCCTCCTGGCATCCATGGTGAGATGCCTGCTGGGCTCTGGGATGGGGCTTTCCATGCGGAAACTGTGGTTGCCCCACCTTGGTGCTTCCAAATTCCACTGCCAAACACTCCACCTTGGTGCTGCTGCACCTCAGCCGCATGCGGGGCAGCAGCAGCTCTCCCTGGTGCTCACAGAATCATAGACTCATCGACTGGCTTGGGTTGGAAGGGATGTTTAAATCTCAGCTAGTCCAACCCCCCTGCAGCGAGCAGGGGCAGCTGCAACCAGAACAGGTTGCTCAGAGTTGCAGGGACGGGGCATCGACCACTTATCTGGGCAACCTGGGCCAGGCTCTCACCACCCCCAGCAGCAACAATTTCTTCCTTCTCTCTAGTCTAAATTCCCTCTTTTAGTTTCAAACCATCCCTCCTTGTCCTGTCCCAACAGACCCTGCTCAAGTCTGTCCCCACCTTTCTGGCAGGCCCCTTGAAGCACTGAAAGGCCCCAAGAAGGTCTCCCTGGAGCCTTCTCTTCTCCAGGCTGAACAAGCCCAACTCTCCCAGCCTGACCTCCCAGCAGAGGGCTTCCAGCCCTCCCATCTTTGCTGGGGCTCCTCTGGATCTGCTCCAATGGCTTCATGTCCTTCTTGCGCTCATCACCCCAGCACCACCGGTCCCCAAGGCACCAGGAGCCACAACTACTTGAGGACCAGCTTTTACCACCCCGGGGGGCAAAGTGAAAAGCTCTCAAATATTAAGGCTTTCTTCACACTTTCCAGCACGCCCAGGCAGAGGGGACCAGCCTGGCTCCCAGTGCTGGTGAGGAGAGCTGCGCAGCCCCAACTCCGGTGCATCCTCACATTCTCGCCTTGCAGCCAGCCCTGGGAGGAAACAAGCCCCAGCTGTGCCTCTTCGCGGCTACTGTGACCAGATTCTTCCCCCAAAAGCTCTCGGACAAGTGGTGGGAGGGACCTGTCCCACTGCCTGGGAGCTGGGGCAGAACAAGTTGCGCTTCATGGCTTGGAGGTGCAAAATGCAACAGGCTCCTCGGTCCCCACCCCGAGCCAGCGGCATCGTCGCCCCATTGCGCTGTGACCCACGAAAAGCAAATCTAGTGCAGGTCTCGTCCCACGTCCCCGGGGCTGGTTCGGCACACAGGTCTGTTTACATCTCCCCGCATCTGTGTTTATGTGCGCGTTTCCGTGTGTGTGCGTGTGGCTCCGTGTGTGTGGCGGGGTCTCTGGGCGTGGACGGGTGTCTCTTCACATCGGGCTCTCAGCTAACCTCTTAGAAAATGAAAACAAGCCTGGAAGCCTGGCAGCTGTTCCCCGAGCCCCGCTCCAGCGCCGCTTCCAGACAGACAGTAACCACAGGGCTGATGACCGAGCACACACGCTTCCCTTCAGGCCTTCCTAATTGCACCGTCAGATATTCTGAAACAAAGGAAATTAAAGACGATACTGATAGCAAGAAATATGTCACGGGAGCAACAAGAGGCAGTCAGCTCCCCGGGCGTCTGGGAATGGGCAGCAGCGGTGGCGGTGGGAGAGGGGGCTTGTGGAGCCACTGGAGCTGTGGGCAAGGGATCAGGCTTGGCCGGGACTCTGCCAAGAGTTGGGTGGGCATTGGCAGCGCCGCTGACCCCAGGAGAGGCCTGGGAGGGCTCCAGCACAGACGCGGGCTGGCGATGGCCATGCTGGATTTCTCATGGAAACTTGTGTAGGATCTTGCCAGGTCCCAGGACTTCTTTTTTTTTTTTTTTTTTTCCCTCGCCTTTGCCCAGATTTTCTCTAACCAGCTCCTCTGATTTCCTCCAGCTGCCTGCACGCGAGTGCTGCACAGCCAATGCCCGGAGCGAGCTGGGACGAGAGCTGCTGCTGTTGTCCCGGTGGGCATGTGGCCAGTGGCATCCAGCCGGAGGTAACCGCTGGGCACAGGCTTGGTTACTGGTGCACCCAGGGTGACAGCGATGTGCTGGCACACGTTTAGGGGCTGAGCTGGATAGGGACCACCAAAATGGTGCTAGAAGACGGGAGAGTGGTGGGATGCAGGGCTGAGGCTGGCAGGTTCTGGAGTGGGGATGAGCATGATCTAGCAGTGGCGGTGGCAGCAGCTGGCAGGGCACGGGAACCCTGCTTCCCACAGCCACCAGCTCGCAGGATGATTTAACACTTCAACAAAGTCCTGACCCAGCCGGCTCGGGAACCACAGCCTGCCGGAAAGGATGGAAAAACCTGGTGCCCACTTAGCACAGAAAAGGTGGGGTGGGAGCCGCAGGGGCTGCAGTGGAGCAGTGCAGAG
>JAVSBS010029013.1:0-23873 GCA_033124195.1 Coracias cyanogaster | reverse complement strand
CTAGATCTGGTTAGAACGAGATAGTAAATGAGGGAGCAAGTGCTTACTGAGAGAGGTTATCGTGATATGTCTGTTTATTCCAGAGACAGAAAGGTGATACGTACTGATGAAATACTGTAGTGATGCTATATTGATTCATCAGTATATAAACAGCTCTCCTGCGTGAGAATGTTTCTGGGAAGATCTGCAGTAGCCTTTTTCTGCATCTTGGATGCTTTGGGGAGAGGTGGAATAGTTTGAGTAGAAATAAAGTCACTATAACACTTTTGATACAGGAAAATAAATTCTGATTTCTCAAGATGGACATCGTTATCTTTGCAGTTTTGGAAGAGTGCAAGCGATACTGGGATGTTTCTGCACAAGACCAGTAGTAGAGTAGTGCTTATAAATAGTTGTTTCTGTTTTATTTAATCTTTGCAGGTGTCTGTGCAGGTACTAGCTGCTTTTGTAACTTTCTGTTCCTTTTTTTCCTTGAAAATTTTGTTGGTGAAATGATTATCTTCAGCAGTATCGAAGTATCTTTCATATTATTTGAATACTTTCATAGTTTTTCAAAGTTTCTTACTTTTGCATACATGAAATAGACTCATAGTATATTTCATGGCTTCAGTGTAGTGCTTTGAGGAGTGTAGCAGGTTACTAAGGAAAAGGGTTGGACCAGCAGATTAAATTATTATAGGTACAAAATTGGCAGGAATTGCTTTATTTTAATTTGGGCAGAACTTTGAAAACACATCTGTTTCCAGTGCTCTGGGTAGTTGGGCCAAAGCACTGATTTCTCTCTCCATGTTTTCCCTTTCACTGGGAAAGGAAACCACACAACCAAACTGTGTTTAATACATGCTGCCTTTTGTTGATCGTGGTGTGCTTTCTTTTAACAAAAAATAAATTTTTATTTACCTTAGAACTCAGTATTTGTTTTAAGTAGCCAGGGAGTGGGTCTTCAGGAACAGGTGCTGTAAGAAGCAGATGCCTGTTTTAATGTGTGACTGATGTATGATTTGATGCAACCATTTGATGCACTGAAAGCTGAGGCAGTCACGAGTGTTTCAGACTAGTTTAGAAATTTGAAGTTTTCTAGAAAGGTTAGCGTTGTTTGATCCTGCTCAGCTTGCTCCCTGCATCTCTGGTGTGCTGATCTATCACAGGATGTGTGTTCATGATTCACCCCGTTGAATGTAGCAAGGAGAAGTGAAATCAAGCTTGCTCTTTAGAGCATGTAGAATGTTAATGTGCATGGATTTATGTAGAATTTCTCTTCGTTCCTGGAAGAAAAAAAGCTGGTTTCAGAAAGCCTCATACTTCAGAAGCAGTAAAATCCCTTCGGCAATGTCTAAGTTATTCCCAAGACAGACTTTCAGCCTTGTGCTGTGATGTGAGTGTATTCAGTGCCTCTGGCCTGCAAATCCTGTTGCAAAGTTCCTATCGATATTTCACTTGAATCTGGACTTCTGGGTTTCATCTTAAGATTGGCCCTGTGAGCATGAATGGACCCGTAATCAGCATAATTATTTGAGATACTAATGCAGCATTTCTATCGTATATGAGGCTAAATGCTTGGGATAATGAGATCATCTGGGACCTCCAAGCAATACAGCATTGCAAAGCGCAACCTGAAGGTCTCACGTAACCATCTGTGAGTTTCCTGTGCGTGTACGTGCTGTACAGGGTGGCAGTGGCTGTCAGTCTACCCAACCCCTGCAGAAGTCTTTCTGCCTCAGGAAAGACTCAGGAGCTGGAGGAAGAAGAGGCGGGTGAAGAAGCAAGTACAGTCATAGGACTGAACCATTTTGCTTTTCACCCCAGTTCAAGAGTAGCATTGAGGGCTGATGGGTAGGAGGGGACAGTAAATACTTGTTTCACGTCTGATTCTTGAAAGTGGCAACGTTTTCTAGATCCTTAGGTAGTATAAGTGGTAAATACTGGTGTAAAGACCCAACTTGTGCCTTCAGTCAGCCACGCTTTGGGGTCCTTAGGTTGTAAAGGCATCATTGGATCTCTTTCACACTTTTCCTCTCTTGGGTAATGAGGAATAACATTAAAGATGGCACATACAGCTCTTCTTGAAGGGTGTTTTAGCCGGGAAAACACTGTTTGTGCTACTTCCCACCAGTGTCCTTTTGTGTGGTATGAAGCCCTTGAAGGAAGTAGTAGGAATTACATGGCAAATGTAGCTAAAACTAACCTCAGCACTTTGGTCCTTGTCTTTTGAGTGGAAAAGACTGTGGCTGCATGGTTGGTAGATTGAAGAGAAGGAACTTTCTTGATGATGAGCTTTGGTACAGTATGTAGTTTGAGGGAGCTACATGTGAATTTGTGGTTAAGTGGTCCAGGCAAAAAAACTGTGTCTAATCAGAACGCTGTCACATGGTATGGCGAGTGCAAGCAATAAAGTGATTAAATGTTTTGTTATAAATGTTGCAGATGTGCAGATGCTGTGGGTTTGCTTTTGGGGCTTTTTTGACATTCAGTGTAAAGTTTGAAAATAGGAGAGGAAGGTGATTTAATAAATATTTTTGACCTTCGTTAAAAGCCAAATGTCTGCCATCAGCTGCCACTGTCCTTTCAAACTGTGAGAAGGTGAATATTCTGTTTGCAAAGGATTTAATTTGCTGTCCTTTGCAGGGGGTTCTGTTGGCCAACTCCTCATGTGACTGATACTCTGGGGACTGCACATTTTGTTTGCAGTGTTCCAGTATGCTTGTAGACCATGTTCTCTTAACTACCTCCTGATTGTCAGACGATGAGGTGCAACTCTGAAGGTCCCTCTTGCTATCTAACTGATAAATCCTTTCCTCTTTCAGTACTTTTGTCTCTATTTCATCAGCAGAATTTGTGTTTAAACAGCTGTAATCTTAATTTCTTAAATGTGCTTGAATGCAGTATTGTTCTTCAATAGTATTTGTAATGTATGGGTGTTGCATGGAGCGGTGACTCACTTTCGGGAACTGTCTGGAGTACCTAGGTGCTTTTGACCTTGGTGGCATTCCATCCTGGTGTCATCTGGGCAGGGTACTCAAAGGTGATCTTAAAGGAAGGCCCTGTTCTTGTCAGCTTGTTCCCTGTAAAGGCTCTGCAGAACTGTATCTCTGCTTGATGTATCGATTCTTTCCTTAAGCCAACATCTAGTTCTATTGTGTGCAGCACTATAGTTGATTGCATACAACAGAGAGCTCTGTGTCATCCCACCCATCCCATTCTCACACCCCATGCCCCCTGCCAGTTTTGTGCTTTTTGGTGTTAACTGTTCCTCTCCAAGACTGAATGGAAAAGGAGCTGATTTCTGATGGGACAAGGACACAGATCAGAAGGATTTAGTCTTGAGTGCTAAATCACAAGTTAACTCTTATTATGAGTTGAGAGTTTCCATTATGTAAGGAAATGGGCCTGGCCTTCAAAGGTGGGTGGATGCATTGTTGGCAGCTTAGAAAATCATCTTCTGCAGCGATGGCAAATGCTCTTCTGAAAAGCGAGGTTTATTGTAAATTGGCTGTGAATTGTTGCAGCTTATTTGGCATGGTTCAGACAACTCCCAGAGACAGAGATCTGTATCCCTGGCCCCTTCCTCTTTGTAGTGAGTAGACTCTTAGTTTCTGTTTAGTAAATTGCTAAACCTTCTGTATGTTTCAAAGAGGCTGAAATTTCACACACAGAAATATACTCCCAGAGTAAGGCATCCTAAAAGCAAATACAGTGAGAGGTTGGGAAAAAAAAAAAAGCTGAGGTCAGGAATAAATGCGTTGTATTTATAATTTTGGCTTGGTTATTCTAAGGCTTGTAGTAAAAGTTGTATACAGAGTGCTGGAGATAGGCACTTCAAAGCAAAATACACTTTTCATTAGCTGAGTATTCTACATAGTCATTTGGACAGTTTTGAGGTAGCAAAATTGTCTGACGTTATTATCTCCTCCTAATTTCAGAGAAGATCACTGACTGTTTCAAGTGGTCAGCCTGTATATGCAGATCAGAGTGAGAAGTAGTTTACAGAAGTACCTTAATTCTGCAGCACGCAGCTTTGTGCGCTTGCCCGGCACAGGATGGTATTTCAGGCTGCTGCAGCCTCTAAGTATGTACATTTAAAAATCAGTGCTATCATGGTGTTTTTTCATTGGTTTGAAAGCAGTTGATTTTTAAACTTTAAGGTGCTGTGTTGTGTGGAAACTCCCCTGCTGCTCCTGGAAGCTGGTTGGTGGGAGAATGGGGTTGTCTGAGGTCCCTGTGTACACCTCGTGGTTCTTCAAGGCACTAGGAGTAGAGAAAGACTGTTCTGTTACCTGCAGGAGTTGCTGGGTCTTTATTGTATGAATCTCTGAGTAATTTTGTTTACAATTCTGCTTTGCTTTAAGAAAGAGGATTTCTATAATATTGTCACCAACCTATTCTTATGTTTCCTACCTATTCATTAAAGAACGGGGGATTTACGGTCTTTTAGCGTGAGTCAAGACTGCAGAATATCTTTTCCTTTCAGTCACAGACTCTTTCCATTTGTATTGTGGCTGCTCAGGATCCCCCGCTTTCTTGAACCATATGGGAAGGCAGTCAAACATGAGACAATGTTTTTCTGGACTCTTTGCAGCTCATTAGTGTTACTCATGTTGTGAAACATTCCTTTAAAGCAGAATTTCAAAAGCTGTCCTCCACATGAAGAGTAGGAGCCACTGCTGCCCTGGAACTTAATAACATGCTTTATGTTTCTGCTTTTGTTGATTGCTAGAAAGGTAACCTGCTAATGAATTTTTGGAAACTCACTTTCATCCTGTTTGAAATTGTGTTTCTGAGATTGGTTATTATTACATTAAATTACATTATTACATTGAATCCCATCCAGCCATCAAAATCGAATGCTTTGTTGAGTTTCCTTAGTGTTCATACAAAGATTTTAAAATAACTTCCCCCTTCAATATAATCATGCGCTTTTCAGATGAAACTTGTCTTCCTCCTTGCACTCCTAGAGAAACAGAGTTTCTATTTAGCTGGGTTTGTTTTTTTTTTTCACACAATAAAGTTGTTAAATTGGTAAGGGGAAAACCCACTGTTGTCCCCTGGCATATTGCAGTCTTTGTTCTTCTTTTCATACAATAGCTTTGGCTCTGAAATCGGGAAAAAGTGGTATATATGTTGTATGCATGCACATAGGTATGTACAGCATATGATGAATTTAGCCTCTTCTCAAGCAGGTGTGGTGAGGTCGTTTGGGTCCCTCTGGACTTTTAGCATTGCTTTGCCTCTGTCTGGAGAGCCTTATTATTAACCTGGTCAATAATTTCAGTTTTGATTACGTTTATTAAAAAAGGTTTGTTGACATTATTAAATACAATGTTTTCTTTTTTGCATCTAAAAATGGAAAGCACGTAGATGGGTTTTCTAGATTACATACAGCACCAAGCAGTGTGGTTACAGTGCAAGAATGAAGTGTTGATTGCCCAGTTTTCATTGATGCTCGTTGAAGCAGACATCCATGTTGTAAAGCACATAAAGAAGCAGTTCTGTTGTAATATTGTCCTTAATTTATTTGGGGAAGAGTCAAACTAATTGGGGAAAAAAACAACCAAAAGACCAACAGAGATTCCCCAGACAGCCTCAGAAGCCCAGGAAAGCAATAAACTGGAAACAGAGCCTCTCAGGAGTTAATGCCTGCTTTAGAAAGATGGTCCCCAATGAGGTACCAAGTCATCCAGCTAGCCCTTCATCCTGAGAAAATTACACAGTGGGTTATCATTCTTCTTGTTGTACCTGAAATAACACAGATTTCTTATGTTAAATGTGTGTCACCTGGCTGTTTCTTTCTTGTGCAGTATTTTTCAAGTGCTTCTGCATGGTACCTAAAAAGGTTTTAAAGCAAGTCCTTGAATTCTACCAATTTTAGTGAGGCTGGTATCAGTTATTTAACAGTTTCTGTTGAAGTAATCTATTTTCTGCTGCTTAACTTTTTTTCCATGTTAGTATGCTCAGATTGCAGTTTTCTTTTTTCTGCACCTGCTTCACACTTTGATATTTCAGATGAGTCGGGATTCTTCAGTTGTTAGCAGGGCCCAGTGTCTTCTGCATACTAAACATGAAGCCTCTTTGGTTTTGGAAAGCTGTAGTGCTCCCAGTCACAGGGGCAAGGGTTTGAAGTTTGGCAGACACTAGCTGTTGAACCAGTGGACGCCTTCTGCTGTTCTTGAGAAAATCTGCCCAAATTAGGCAAACTTGCAAGTCTCTGGAAACAATACCCCTTTGCAAACTCAGTGAGGATATTAGTGCCGAAATCTTCAGAAGTTCAAGTGTGTGCTGAGTACGTGATGGCCTTGGAGGAGTTTTTGTGGGACAAGATGATGCAGTCACCCACAGAATAATTGACTGTGCCTCGGTCCGGTCCGTCCATGCAATAGTGCAGCTAGACTTTCCATGTCATGGCTGCTTGAGGCCAGGGTGGAGTCACCACCCTTCTCTGCTTGCAGACTCCTTTACTGGCACCCAGAGGCATGGAAGGAGAAGATGGTCCTGCATACTAAGAGAGGATAACGCGAGTCAGTGAGTTGGGAGAAAGTGTACTTAAAGCTAGGAGGGAGAGGGGATGAAAAGCATGGCTGCACCAAGTCATGCTAAAGGTCCATGTGACCACTTACGCTTCCTTGATGGAACCTTTATGAACTGGTTCCTCTCTTGTTATACTCACTTGAGGGTGAGGAATTGAGGGAGAGATGCTCTGGTCAGAGAGGAAACTAGCTGGTTCGAGAGACTAAATGTGGTGGGGAAGGAGAAGTAGAGATCAGACTTAGGGTCTAGTCACAGAAACTGGGAGTTGCTTGTCTAGAAACTGTTCCTGTGATGGAAGAAACATCAGGAAGAACTTTCCTGTGAAGGTGACTGAGTCCTGGCCCACGCTGCCCAGAGAGGTGAGTCTCCTCTGGAGAGATTCCAAACCCACCTGGATGCAATCCTGGGCAGCCTGCTCTGGGTGACCCTGCTGGAGCAGTGGTGTTGGATGAGATGATCTCCAGAGGTCCTTTCCAGTCCCTGCCATTCTGTGACTTTGAGTGCCAAGGATGATGGGAATGGGGTTGTTTGAGGAGAGACAATTTGAATTGGCAGTTCTGGTAGCAAACGCGGGGAGGACAAGAGACGGGAACTAACTGGACAAAGGAAACGGTAAAAAGGAGCTCAGGAAGAGAAAGGAAGTTTAAACAGAGAACACAAGGAGCCAGTACCAAGGAACCAGGTCTGGGTAGGAGGTGACATTGGGGCTTCCTGTCAGCCAGGACATCCAATGGAATTCATGTATTAGGAACAGCGAATTTGATGGAATCTGGAGAAAGTGTGGTGGGTGCATGAGGAAGAAGCATGGGGCAAAGGATGAAAATTACATGGGAAGTAAACCAGAAAAGTAGCAAAGGGACCTAGGAGTCCTCTCCTGCATGCTTGGCTTTGTAGCATTGCTATTTTTGTGTGGCTTTTTCCATGTGATATTTAAGTATAGTTGACTTAATAGTTTGAATGTATGTATGCTGATTTTTGTGGCTGCATTTTGCATCTTTACTTGCTGTAGAAGAATTTTTGACCACATCCCCAGTGAGAGCTTTATCCAGAAGTGTGTGCATTGCTGTCTTTCATCCACTCATTCTGTGCAGAGAGCCTTGAGGAATTGTTTAGCAAATAGGTTTAAAATGAAGTTAGAGAATATTTTTCACTCTGTATTATGCTCTTTCCTATGCAGAGATTAATGCTTTAACACGTTTATTTTGTATTTATAAAAGGGGAAAAAAAAGATTGGCATGCAGCAGTGAGTGAATGGAAGTGTGTTTTCTCAAACAAAAGTTAAATGGGGAAGGGAAACATTTCTTGCCCTCTTGAGGGCTGTTGATCTGTCAAATGTGGGTCTTATAGGAGTGGCGTTCATTAAGAATGTGTAACTAAGGTTTTGCTGTAGTAAAAGAAAAACTGGCAGTGGATGAACCAGGAGAGCTGTGATAGTGATACATAAAGATTTTTTGACCTATCCCGCCTCTCTCTCCCAGTTGTAACAGTCTGAGATACTTTTGCTCATGTGCTGTTATTGGAAAGCCTAAAAATAAAGATTAAGAGGAAAGGGTTGAATGTGTTGGTCAAGAGCCTTTATTTCCTTGCAGCTTTCTGGAGCTGTGAAACATCTGTTTCACAGAGGATGCTTTTTGGCTTAGGTTCCTAACTTGACATATAAAAGCTGACAAACTGTGTAGCACAGCTTTACTTCAGTTTCTGGTGTGCAAAACCCCTCTAAGGAAACATTTCAGTAATGTATATATTGGTTAGTAGCTTCTTTGCTGATTTGCTAGAAGACGCTGCCATCAGCTGATCAGAAAGGATTCCCCCCTTTCCCCCACGAATGACAGGCAGCCTGCCCGTGGTGATCCGGGCATTCAGCACTTAAAGATTCCGGTTGCATGGTTTACCTGAAAACCAAAATTGTTAGCTGAGCAAATGCACCAGCCTATCCTTTAGGTAATGAGAATGCATATCACATGACATGTGTGACTTGGTTCCTATTTAAATCAGTGCCCTGAGGATTTACAGCCTTATTTTTGGAATTGGGGGGGGGGGATAACTAGGTTCCAACTCTATTTATAAAGACAAAATAATGTTTCTCTGACTGTATGGCTGCATGCATTCTTCTGAGATGCAATGAAGTAACCCAGGAAACAGCCCTGGAAGGGTGGAATCATGCATCTGTTCCTGGTAGAGCACAATATGGACTGTGAGCCCCTCTACACCACCTCTTCTGGATAATTGTGGGTTGTTTTTTCTTTCTGCCTTGTGGCCTTTGCTCTGATTCTCGCCTATGTTATCTTTATATTTGTATTATATATAAAACTGTTGAAAGCTTCTTTTCCAGAGGTTCAGTATGATTGACATGAAACTGTCTTGATATAGGAAAGCTGTGATTGTTGAAGACGGCAATTTTTGCAAGAAATGTGCGGTTGTGAAATGCACGCACCTGATTTAGGCATCTTGGGAGACTGGATCTGTGTAGTTGTTGATGCTCTTTGAAAATACTTAGTCCTGAACAGAAAGCTTGCCTATCACAGCGTTTAATGGTTGTGGGAGTGTGTTGAATTGTTCCAGCTAACAAAAGCCTTAGCTGAGCTAAACAATACAAATATAAATATTTCACTTGGTTATTAGCAGTTGAGTTGAAGTATTTGGTTGGGAACAGCATGACAAAGTAGCGCACCCCATTCACACCAAGGTCAGAAGATCTTTTGTATGATGTGTGTGGGGTTTGTGCATACAATTACAGCAATTTGTATTGACTTGAATGGTGACTGTGGTGTTGGCTTGGTGCAGTTCTCTTTTGTGCTTTGCTCCCGGGTTAATCCCCGGGAACAACAGCAACAAAATATTGATAGTAAAAAGCCAGAATCCATACTTCTTGAAAGTTGAACAAGGAACCAAATGTCAAAAGAGCGGAAATTCAGAACTTGTTTTATAATTAGAATGCAAAAATTAAGTGCATTTTTCTTTCTTCATGAGCCATCAGTGCATGCAGTGTTTGGAAGCTGCTGGTCAGTGGAGCAACATTGATTTCCCTCTGGGGGCAGAGCGTTGGTCTAACCTTCTCAGCAGGGGGGGAGATTGATTCCTTAATCAGAATAGCAACAATCCATCCTGAAGCTTCCTCAAGGTATTAGGGCTAAATTAAACAGTCTGGGACTAATGTCTAAGCCCTAATGCACTTCGAGAGGCTTTCTTGGATAAGGAGAATTTTGAAAATAATCAGAAGATGAACCCAAAACTAAAAGAAAAAAAGCCACAGGCACAAAGCACCCTTAGAAAAGGGGGCTCTAATACATTTTCTTTGTGCAGTGCTTAATGCTAGGATTCTCTTAGGGAAGAAAGGAGAAAATGCATGAACTACATAGCTCTATTCATGGTATTGCATTTGTAACTTGTTTTCTCTCCTTTGTGTATGTGTTCCAAAAATAGATACAGTCACAAATATTAAATTAGTAGAATTAAGCATCTTAAAGCCAGGAAATGCACCATTTTTTAATAACAATCACTACTGAGGAAATGTCAGTTCCTATATAAATTGTCTTATGTCTGAATTTTGCAGAATTATAAGATTGTGTTTACTCGTGGGCATTTACAGAGTCTACACTTACACATGCATTTCTTGAGGATAAAAAACGTCATGGTTGCATTCAGCTTTTCTCAAAATCCTTTCATTAACTTATGGGAGGAATGAAACATTATGAGTTTTAGTCTGTATTTTAAGTGCTCATAAGCAAGAGTTAACTGTCATGTCAGTAACCTTGTTGGATGTGTTACGGATCATTATGCAGGTCAGTCCTATACAGGGGTACTCAAAAAATAGTTGGCACAGACCACATGAGGTTTCTTCAGTCTTACTCTTAGATCTTAGCTACTTTGTCTCATTCCACCTCAGCCTGCACACTAAGTCAGGTAAACAGTAATTTTCCTTTTGGAGAATATTTGGATCCTTCCCATAAGAGAACAAATACATCCAGAAGGCCCGAGGACGTAAAAGCTGGAATGTTTTAGGGTGACTCTTTGTTAATAATGTCAGTGAAGACATACTGAATGTCTCTGGAAGAAGTTGTCAGATGCTTTTATCTTAAAGACCTCTGACATCAGAGGTGCTCTGCCAAAGTATTCTACTGTAACATAAGCTTTGCTGATCCTGCTGGTTCATGACCCATGAGTTTGTGTTAGCAGCCAGAACTCCATGATACAGGGAGATGGGTTTAAACTTGAGTGTTTGTGAAAAATAAGGTTTTTCCTTTGACTTTCTTGGCTGAGGGCAACAGCAATTCCAGTCAACCTTTGGACCAGAGTTGTAGCTTCCAAACACTATTTTAAGTGGAAGGTATTGTCATTATGACATCTGAAGAGCACTGAATGACCTTGTTGTTCCTGCTTTGGGAGGGGATGTTCTTGTCAAATGATGAGAAATTCCATTTCTTCCCCTCACCCTCTGTGTATATAGGTAACACTTTTGTTTTCCTCTTGCCCCTCCTCTCTATCAGTCTGGTTCAGAGGCCAAGCCTGCTCTCCCTGCTTGGCAGATGCAGTATCCTCTTTCATATTTTTTAGATGATTCAACTGCTCATCAAGCAAATGGTCTATCCCTGTGTTATAAAATATTTGGGGAGTCATGGGACGTTCGGAGACCTGTGCCCGGAGGCTCCAGTTGCTGTATGAAGATCAGTAGCTCAGACCCAGCCAAGTCAAAGGTTGGACAGGAGGTTCCTGTTTGGCCTTCTTCAAGCAAAGGCACTTCTTCTGTGTATGAGTGCTCTTTAATCCAGCAGGCAAAGCTGCAGCAATGTAATGGAAGAAAGCTGAAGTAAGCAAAGCATAGATATAAGGAAGAATGAAAGGGGAAGAGGAGGAAGGCTGGTGCATTGTTGTTTTTAATAGCGAGAGTTGATACAGATTGCCAAGGGACTGTTGGACCTTCTGCCAGAAGGAGCAGGTGTATGCTGAGGTTGGAGTCTCTAGGTCCGTAAGCTTTGGGGATCCTTGGTTGTGCCGTGGCAGCAGTTGCGTGGGATTGCCGCCGCAGCCACCTTTCAGCTGTGAGCTTCTCTCACACAGTTTACAAGGATCCCAGCTCTCGTTTGTCGGTCTTGCAGAGCACTTTAATCTGTGTGACTGCTCTGGATTGCTTGTGATGATCCTGCTGGATGCTTACAGTAGTGACTCACTCATTTTTGGGTATGATAAATGCTCGTATCTCTTCAAATTGCTTCTTGGGTGATCATTTGGAAGATTTATTTTTGGGTGCTTTTGTCCCTTTTTCTAAGATGGTTCCTTTTACCTAAGAAATGTATTTAAATCCAGATTTGGAAGATGATATTGATCCTATAGTTTGCATTCACATTAAAAAAAAAAAAAATAGAACAATGAGTGTTTTTTTTATCTTCCTGTCCCAAGATAAAATGTTACTACTGCTGTATAAATAAGACAGTTGATGTTAACATCTGTGTTTTGAGATACTTGATTTAAAGTTTGTAAACTGTGTGAATTTCTTCAGCCTACACAGGAAGAAAAGTGCAATGGAATAGAAAATTACAAAGGTGACAGGAAAGCAAATATATTAAAAGTTCATATAACTTTGGGGATTATATCTGTAGTGAAATGTTATTATTTTTGCTTAAATTACAGCCTTTTAATTTCAGAGAAAGGATAAACTCATGAGATTTATTTTACCTTGCCACCACTGTCACTTCTAATATGAAGCCCTTCTGATAAGCTTTGTCTAGGAAAGCACTTGCACTGGTGTGAAATGTTGCTTAGACTATTTATTACTGTATCTGTTATTTTGGAACTTGCTTGTACTTTGTAGCATTGTTCAACTAAATCGCATACTATAAAACAACTATAGTCTTCAGCCCTTACCCTTAGGAGTAACTTCTGTTATTTCGGTGTAGGTAAGAGCTGAAGCCCTATGGGTTTTTGCCTTTTTTTCTTTCTTTTTTTTTTTTTTTTTTGGTAATAAGAAATTTAGATCATTGTGCTTAATTTAGTAACGCTGACTGTGCTCTCTGAACATCTGTCACTGTTTGCATCAATGTCTGTGCGAGGCAGGGCAATGCTCAGTATCTTCGGTCTCATTTCAGGCACGTGGTTTTCTAAAGCATTTGTCTCTCTTGTATCCTATGAAATTCTTCTCCAGTACATGCACATGCCTCACACTTTAGCCTTGAGCTCTAGTAAAGTAAATTTTCTCTTTCTAATGTTCTGCAGCAGGACAAGCTGTTTTGTTTATATCCCATTATATTCCTCTGTGCCCCCATGCATCTTACTTTCCATGAGTAGATTTATACTGAGAGGCACTGTTCTTATTTCCCTTGCTCGTGCATTGCTCATAAGATTAACTCTTATCACCATATACTTTAGAATTTGCAATGGATGTTGACAAAAGTGTAGCGTGATAACCTCTGGTAGACTTGAGTGCCAACTTGGGAAGTGTTTTGCGGTAGTTTCATGAGGAAAGGTGTCTTATAGATCAACTGAGTATACTAAGTGTCATAGAAACAGGAAATAACTTACTCAGAGTGAAAGACAGCAGAGCATTGGAAGGAGACTTGCTGGTAGTGACTTGTTGAGTTAATAAAATGGCAAGACCTTTTAAAAAAAGGTGTTTTGAGGTGGGGAATTTCCCTAGGTTACATTTGTTCTGATGAACTTAACCAAAGCCAAACATCTACAGAAGATAAGAACTTTTCTTTAATATTGTCCGCTGTGAAAGTAAATGCTCTGATACCTCCTCATTCCAGTAATAAAGTGAATTAAAAGTGCACCTTGCAAGAATTTTGAAGAGTGCCTCAGTATAATTTACAGGATATCAACCCATCTGCTGTTTTAATAAGTGCGTTGCTTAAAGTGTGCTGTTCCAGAAGTCCCATTTATCTAATCTATTTTTAAAAAAATTCTATATTTGTGAACCTAGGGGCTGTCGCTGGAGATGCCATCCCCATTGTGCTAGGTAGGCATTGTGCAATTCAGGCATTGATGGGCCCTGCCTTGCAAGTGGTGTAATAGGAATTAAAGACAAGACAGGATGGGAAGGATGGAGCACGCATCACTTGAGGACATGGAAATTGTGCGTAGGGCTCAAACCTCTCCAATCTCATGACTCTTCTGGCTGGGGAAAAAGATAGTAATTCCTATTGCACCCATGTTTGTTACAAGAGTCCATATGTTGCAGAATTGTAAACTACTGAATAGTTGCTGTACTCGTTGATTGAGTTCAAAATGGAGGGGTATCTATTTTATGGTATCTTATGACATTGAAAATCAATACCGTGTGATGATAGACACCCAACATAGATTCTCTATACTAGAATTGCAGTCTTCACTGAATGCTATAAAAAGGCTTTATGACTGACAGCCTCATTTCAAAGAATTACTTTTCCAGTGCGCTAATGAGTTCCCTTCAAATAAAATGGGCAAAAAAATTTAAGTACGACATCATCAATATTTAATAGCATCTGCTTAAAACCTTTCTGGTCTAGACTTCTGAAGTCGTGCGGGGGCGATAGTCACACATCCCTGATAGAGAGATGGAACGTCTGCCTTTTCTTCTCATTTAGGGAGTTAATTACTCCTTAAAGATGAGTAGCTCTCCTCAAAAATCATGGATTCTGGGAAACAGCTTAATCTCTTTGTTGGCTGTTGCACTGTGGATACACGTCTGGATGTTACCAGAAAGAGCGTTTGTTTCCTGAATGAGGTGGGCTGGTCTCCACCTTTCAGCAGGCGGGCTCCTCCAGTTGAAGCAAGTATGCAGAAGGAATACTGAAGTGGGTTATAATTTTTTGCTTGCTTCAGGAAAGAGTGAACTCAAGTGACTGCCATCTTATTCTGCACATCACATTGTTTCCTGTTCTGCTGCTGAGCGGTGCAGCTACAAGCTGACCTAAATGTGTGGTTCTCTTGCAAGATGCCAGTTGGCTCTTGAGCAGTAGACTGGCAGTACTTTTATATGACAACTGGCTGTAGCCGTTGTTTTTGCTGTGTTATCAGCTGCTTATTTTGAATGGCAGGCTTATGGAGAAGTGAATTTGTAACAGATTTGCATGTAATTTATGGACACTGTTTATTCCAAATAGACCTGTAGAGCTGGGTAACCCATCACTTTCTGGAAACAAAGTGAACGTTTGTTAGATTTCCTCCCACAGTAATGGTAGAAAAGAGCAGCACTGCACTTGCCGTCTTCTTTTGGTACTTCATGGTTTGTTACTGCTGTGATAGGAGAACAAAAGTAGCACATTATAATATAAGTGTTCTCTCTGTTTGCCTTATTTTGTTGTTGTGGTAGCTTTCTACTTGATCTTCCAAGAATGTGAGAAGAGTGGAAATCAGGATCATGTATCTGTGTAGTTTTATTCCCAAAGTTTCACCACATGTGCTCTGTGCACAGCACGCTTTGCGATGGCATAGTTGTAATAAAGCAATTCATTAAGAAATATTCCTGTAAATCATGCTATGCTATAATACTGACTGAAAACTTGACCAGCAGCTCTACATTACTTATAATACAAAGATTTTAATAACATTAAACTGCAGTTTGTGTTGGTCCTTTAATCACATCGCAACTGATGTGGTGTGGTGATCCTGGTGGTGTTTGTCTTCAGACCGGAATGCTTTTTATTGCTGTCCCAGTAATCAGTCCAAAGTATAGCAAGCGGCTTTACACTTGAAAAAACTGTAGCACCCTTTCAGAAAATATCTTTGGCGCCTCCGATTTTCTTCAGCCTGCTAACACATTCAGAACACAGGACAAGCAGCTTAAGATCTGAATGAGATTGTTCACCAAATGAGTTGGTGCAGCATATTAATTTGCTAGCACTTGTAAATGCCTACAGTGTTACAAGAGCCTGCAATGTCACTAAAATACCAGGAGCTTTGTTGGTTCTAAACTCCTTAAAAGAGAGTTTTACATTCTTGTCTGCTTGCCGTAGCCTTACCAGCTTTATAAAGAATTTCGAGATCTCTGTTTGAAAAATGTTGTGCATCTTGGGCTTAGCAAGTTAGTAAGAATCTTTTTGTGGTGCTATTAATTGTCTTGGAGTTTGGTTGTGCTCTAGGTTTGACTGTAGAGCTCATTATTATACGAGATTCCCATTTGTGCTTTTATCTAGATGGATACATTTATTGTATGTTTTGATATGTGCTTAATCTTGATTGACAGCCTAGGATTTATGTTTAAAAAAAGTTACCTTTACAATTAGGCACACTAACATCATGTGACTTTAATGAGACTGGATGGAGTCAACCTGATTTTTGTGTGTGTACTTTCCATTCCATATTAAGTTTGTAAGTTGGTGTTTAAATGCCAGAGTAGATCTGATACGACACAACCAGTTTTCCTGTAGTGAACCAAACCCCCACTTGCCCCCAAACCAATATTCTGTCTGGCAGTTGTTGGCTTTAGAAGGCTATTTTTCAGATGTTAAAATGGGTGTTTTTATTCAGAGATTAGCCCAAACATTTTGGAGTAAACGGCCTAGATGGGTAAAGCATAATATTATTACCTGCTGCAGCAGAACTTCCACCTGATGGTAATGAACTGGTACTAACTGTTCAGAACTGGGAATTGAATATAAAGCTATCATAGCTGCATGTTTAGGAATGGAATTAAGAAAACCCCCGAACATTTAGTGCTGTCCCTTGTTTGATTTAGGCACATATATAGCACTGGAAGATGGGATGGTTGGAAGGAAGTGCTCAGACTAGAGTGACACGTGGAGCTTTTAATTTTAGCTCCAGTAAGCACTATTTTAAATGGGACTGTGGTTTTTTCATGATTGTGTCTAAACACTAGAATAATAGAAGACTATTTACTGATGTGATTCCCATTAGGGCTGGGAAGATGCATGCTCATTTAGGTGTTGTGAAGGCTTGAAATCTATATTATGGTACCATCATCATTGTTGTAGCATGACTTAGAAAATACTCACATGATTTTTTTGGAACCCAAGGACATGAGATGGTTATCTAAAGAAGACTGAATTACCTCTTTTGCTCAGCTAGACTTGCCAATCCAGCTTAGGAGCAGAATATCCTTGCTGAGGGAAACAGCCCTTGCTTAGGGGATCAAAGGATGTTGCTTGTCTTGCTCAGGCTAGTGAAATATTATTTATTCCTGTTGCTTAGGTTTCCAAGTCATATTGGTCACAAGAGAGTGTAATTGTTGATTTATTTCCATAAAATATTCTGACTACTTTACTTTGAGAGGCCAGAGGCTTTGTGGGGAGCCAGGCTGGAAGGTTTGTGCAGTCAGTAGATGCACTATTCGCAGAATCTGTAGTTGAGGTTATCTTGGCTAGCACACTCAACCCGAGCTTTGTCCATTGAGGCTCAGAGTGTGGCCTCTCCTCAGTTGGAAACCACCATGTCTTGCTCACTGTGCTGTGGTTCCCTGCTGGTCTCTGATTTTTTGGTGAACTGGTCCCCGTTTTGATCTCTTAGGTGTACAGGCAGCACTTAGCACAACGGGGCTGCTGCTGGAGCTGGAAGATCTTTGCTGCTGCTACAACTCACTTCAGATGCTCTCTGATCAGATGCTTGGGCACTTAAAGATTATGGATGGAGACAATAATTGTGTAATAAGTAGTTCTGTGCTTTTCATGGATGTCATGTTTATAGGGTAGGAAACACTGATTCCATTCTATTTTACGAAGCTTGGTGGTACTTCATCCTATTGTATGAATGTGTGTTTAGTGTGGTGGAGTTAAATTTACCTCTTCTCTTTAGATACTTGTAATTTTCTCATGTCCTGTGGAGAATCTCAAGTATCCTTGAGCGAGGAGCTCAGATGGCTCCAGCAGAACCCACAGCACGTTGTGCTGGGCTGTGAGTGTGCTGCTCTACTGACTCTGCAAACCTGAAATGTGTGGGGGAGAACTTTCTCTTGTATTCTAGCATGTAATTTAATTGATGTTTGTTTGGTAATTTGCCCAGATGAAATTATTCCTTGTCACTCCTGAACAAATGCTTTGTGTGCTTTTGGTGGGTCAGCGTTTTGCACAGCATTTCCCCTTCTTTATTCCACCTACTTTGCATTCATTTATTTTTGCTGTGATCTACTGAGAACTGAGAGCTGCTTCTGTTGGGAGGAGGGGTGAGACCCAAGGGAGGTTGAGACGCTTTATGCAGTGATTATTTGGTTAAGGGAAATGTGATTACTCTTCCTCAGATTTAAACTGCAAGACCTGTCAGTGGTACAGTTGCTGCATTAGTTTTGGTTTAACCATATTTTCGTTGGTTAAATTCTGTGTTAAAATTGTTTAATTCTCTGTGGCCGTAGAGGTGATCTTGTCTTCTGAAGAGGAGGACAGGCCTCGCAAAATTCAGCTTAAGGTTTGAATGTTTTATACAAGTGGGATCAGTCTGAAACAAAGTTGCTGTCAAAATCAGCCTGGCTCTAGGAAGTACTGCAGTGTGTGTGCAGATGTAGCGGGGGTTAGTCCCTTTGCTGAAGCGTTCATCAGCGAGAAAGCTGAGATGAGAAAGGAAAATACTTGGCAGGATGTTAGCTGAATGTCTGGGTTGCCATTTTCATAGCTGCAGAAAGAGCTGGGTCTTATAATACTACAAAAAGCTGTACGACAAACCCCAGTAGATGGGAAGGGTTTAAGGAATAGTGTCTCTCCAGCTTTTCTTCAGCTCTTTGCTTATTTTTCTGGCCTAGTTCCAGAGTTAGGGTGGGGTTTTTTTGCCAGTGTTGCTTGACTCCACTGAGTGATCGATAATACTGAATTTTGAAATGAACTTTGGACAGAGTTTGTTAACAAATTTTAAAGTGATTGACTCCATATTTAAAATTCAAGGTGAATTTATGCCTAGGCTTGCAGACGTTTACGGTGCTATGTACTCAGAATGACAGCGTTATTCTATCTTTACATTAGATTTCCTGTATTTTGTATACCTCTCTGAAGTCTCCTGTTTCAGAAACATGACTATTTCTTGGATCAGAGCAGAAGCACCAAACCTAATTTCTGGGTTTAAAATGGAATGCAGTGGCAGATAGAAGTACTTAAGGCACAGCAGTAATCTTATTTGGTCCTGAGTGTGAAGTGCCCCTTTAAAAAATCCAGAACTGTTTGCAATGTTGTGGTATTTAAGATATTAATGCAGGAGTACTTCAGCCTTTTTCAGTTGTTACTTCCATTTAATTTGGAAGAGAGAAGAGAGAACCGTCAGTTTAGGGATTTTCATTTTTCATTTGAACTTCATTTGAAGAGAAAGGCTTTGGACACACTTGGAGGGGGTTATTTAACCCTAGATATTGCCCTTGCTGCAGCAGTTCAAGGAGGCAGACTCCAGCTAAGCAGAATCACAGTGGCTTTTACAACAGTTTTCTTTTCCAATCATCTACATAAACATCCCATAAAGGCACTGTGCCTGCAGTGCAGGCTGGTAGTTGGTTCTTGGAGTGCTTCATGGCCAGAGGAGGTGGTGAAAATTAATCAGAGGAGTAAAGGGTATTCTCTTCTGTTTAATAAATAAATACATTAGCATCTGGGCAGAAAAGAGATTAGCGCACACATGCTCAATTCTACACCTGACAGGTGATTTATTTGATGGAGATGAGAAGATCAGAAGTTTTTCTATAGAGAATACCAGACATACCTGGTGAGACCTTTATTTTTTTTAATATGTAGCTCATATGGGCTACATCTAGATAGAGAGATCAAGAGCTCTTATTTGGCAAATTTTAACAATGTCATTGATTTTTAATTTTTAAGTGTGTGAGATTTTATATAGCCAAACCCAAACAGAAACCACCCCCCACCCCCACCCCTTATATATTAATTCATCAAATAATTCGACAGAACGGGATTGAGATTCAGGAGTTCCTAATCCCAGCTGCAGGTTTAGGGCAGTATTGTCTTGGAAAAGGTTTGATATTAATGACGAAGTCGTGCACTTTCAGGATGTGTAGAACAGCTTGGATATTCTGCACAATGAATCCAGGATGGTGTTGACTTATGAAGAAGCTGGGCAAAAAGCTAGTTTCCTCAAATGCATTCCCACAAACTACTACAGTTTGAAGTATTGCTCTTGTGGAGAAGATTCTACTGCTGTAATTCTGTATGGTCTTGGATAAGAGGGCAGAATTGCCTTTTTTAATGTTGTCTTTTAAATGGATCAGCAGGCGTGTTTGTTTTTCTATTGTAGTTCTCCCTGTGCTAAGCAGGAACATTGTTTGGTTCATTTTTAATAATTAGTACACAGCTGCCCAAAGGGGAAACTGTGGGCAAGAGATCTTGTTGATCTTTGTTTTAACAGCTGGTAGTATTAAGGGGGAGTGTCGCAGAATGGAAAAAAAGAGGATGAAAATCAGTCAACAGTTAATCCAAAGATGTAGCCAGGCACCGGAAGATTTACTGGGAATTAGTTCTAAAATTGCATTTGTTCAAATTATTTCAGAATGAAAGAATGGGTGTGTGTTAAATCGGGGAAGTGGGATGGTGCTGGGGAACAGTGAAAAGTTGCAACATTGTCAACTGAAAAACCTTCCTGGAACAACAACAACAGCATATATTTAGCATTGTTACCATGCTGCAGCTCCTGAGGGAGGCAGCTCGGCTCTGGAGCTCTGCTGCAGCTCATGATTGATGCCATCCCAGCAGCACAGTGATACACAGCCAGAATCTGCTCATTTTCAAAGCTCTTGTTTATAACAGTGAGTCCCTGTGGGTCGTCGCAGCTTTTCGGTCTGCAGCTCTGGATACTGTCAGCAAAAACCAAATCCTTGCCCTGTTCCTGTTCCCCCAGGATGAGCGGAGGAAGAGGTTAACATTGCTTTGTTTTGTTTCTTTGTTTTAAATGAGTTTTGTGGGTATCATTAATGTTAATGGTAGAGATGCATCATCTCTCTGGGCCCCAGTAGATTTTTAGTAGTCGTAACCCTTTGCTTAGCTTTTGCTTAGCTAATGAGTCTGAATTTTAAGGTCTACATTCTGCTGCCTATCCTAATACCTAGTAGGAATATGTTCACCTAAATCAGTTGAATTGTGATAGTATCACCAAAAGGAGAAGGAGCAGGTGCGTGTTTGTCTCCAGTTCAAATAACCAGACATGTACAGAAAGAAGTTGAAATGTACTTGGTCCTTCCATAAAAATAGTTGGTGTTTCTGACCTCATATCTGGCATTAACTGAGGTTTCTCTCTTATTATCTTGCTCTTTAAGAGCTTTCTTATATCCTGGGTTGTAATTTGCACATTATAACATATTTTGAAACAAAACTATGTCTCATTGTGGGGTTCTTGTGTGTATTTTATAAGCAGAATTGTATGCTTGAACAGAAATGTTCTTTTCTGAATGGTCTGCTTATGACAGATGGTTCTCATTGTGGTGAAGTCGTGCAGTGCCTCAAACCTCAAAATGTATAAACTTATTTGAAGGAAATGAATTGCTGCTGCACCACGGCCATCTATGAAAAGTATCCTGGGACATTGCTAACAATGTTTTTTGAGTGTTACTTTTTCCTTTTTCAAAGGAAACTAATACTCATTCTCAAGAGCATGAAATTTTGACACCTAAGATGCACATTTCTTCTTCAAGAGATGCCACACAACTTTTAGAAGTGTCTCCCACTGCTAAGAGCAGATGACTTGTGTCAAGTCTCTAACGCCTCTGTATGGCCTTTTCAGGGTATAGTTTGAATAAAAACAAAACACCACCTATATAATGCTCTATACTAGAGGGACTTCTGTTCTTCCACACGTGTACAACCCAGGGCATGTAACCTACATAATTTCACATCAGAATTTCCCTCGTTTCACAAAGCCAGGCTTCCTGTTAGCCTTTTGCCTGCAGGAGGACTGGACCAGACCATCTGCTTGTCCCTGACAATCCATTATCCTTTGATTCAGTTTGTTTCTTTTAATCACCTATTGGTCATCAGCTCTGTCTTCCTCCAGTTGAGCTGTTCATATCCTCCTGCCTTCCCACTCCTCAGAATTCATCATTCTTCTCTGTTGTCTTACCTCTTGCAGCATCTTCTTTAAGCTGCTGCCGTACCAGCAACCACATCCTCTCTTATATGGCACATCCTCTCTCACCTTCCTTCCTGGATGCTGTGTTAGCACTGTTACTTGCCCTGTTGCTATAGAGGGACCACAAGTTCTGCTTTACCACATCCTTTTCAGGATACAACAGGCTAAGGGGGAGGAGAAGGCTTGGTTTGATACCAGGATGGTGGAGGTGGAGGTTTGGAGATCTAATAGGTTTGGGCTCTTGTGAGAAAGGCCGTTTGCTACAGTGGTAAGAGCAGCCCCTGGAGCCAAGACCAGGAGGTTTCTTGCTGGATCATCTGTTTCTCCTGTTTCTCCTGGAGCTCCCCAGCTCCTGCACCTGTGGCCAGTTGGCAGCAGTGACTCAGAGGCTTCTGCAGGAAGGAGTGGTTTCAGTTCATAGTTTAAGCTGTCAGCAGAGAGAACTAGACATGGAGAGTGTGTGTGAATGTCTTGGCAGTTGATGACACTAGTTGTACTCACACTGGGAAGCGTCCTCCTATGAACCACATGTCAGGTTTTGCAAGGCTTCCATGATAGATGTTAAAGCAGGTCATCAAGGCGAGGACTCGGGCTGTGCGCCTGGGGACACGGCAGGCAGGCCAAGGTGTCTCCTGGCCGACCTGATGTTCCGTGCTGCTGCCGAAGGAGCTGTGCTCCCTCCCGTCCCTGCTTTCAGAGCTTGTAGCTGGGTTTGCGCTGCTGTTCATCGTCATGCTCTACGTAACCTGCTGCTGTGGGTTGGAGTCTGGTGTTGTGCGTCGTCTTCTTTACAGCAAGGTCCTAAGCTACACTAGTATGAGGACAAGCTCGGTGTCTTTGTTAGCCGGGGATGTACCTGTGGAGCTTTACTGTAGCTGGGTCTTTGTTAGATGTTGCAACTGAACTTGTTCCCTGTCCACCCTGATGATCTGGTTGTGCTCCCAGAACCGGCCTTGCCTCAGTGTGGCTGTTCTACTCGTTTTGCTTTCCAGGTGCTGGCCTCTGCACCATGTGCTCAGGAGGCTTTTCTCAGAAGTGCTTCTTGTTTTATTTCAGCCAGGTTTCCATCAAGGCAGGGTTAGGGCATGGCCGAAACCTGCCTGTGAGACAGCACTTCTGCTTAATTAGCAGGAGGGGTCACTCTTGAGTTTGTGGAAGGTGGTTTTCAGGGTGGGGATGAGTGCGGTTGGTCTCGGGAGCAATTAGGAGGGTTACTCCCAGTTGCTACCTTTTGCTGTGCAAAGAAAGGGCCTTGCTATTATACTGGGGCAGCCTTATTGTAAATCTGAATTAAAATTCGTGTGAATATTGGAACTTGTTTTGCTTTACTGCTTCAGCGAAACGCTGAAGAGAGGAAGCGTTTCAAAGCTGAACTATAAACCAGAACCTGCTTAATTCGTAATGTTTATTGGGGCAAGTCAGACAATTAGAGGTGAGTTTATCTAGCAACACAAAGGATATTTCAACATAAACATAGTCTGTTTCTACCCTTTATTTCTGGGATTCCCCCTCCCAAGGTTGACATGCACTCAGTTGCCAAATGGTGCAACAAAGAATCTTATTTTTGTTTCTATTTTCTCCAAACTAGTTCCAGTTCTGAGGTGAATCTGAAGAGATAAAAGAACAGTTAAAAACCATTTGGCCTGTTTAATGTGAAAGGTCAGGAAGAATTTATTTAATACTTAGAGTAAAATGAAATTAAACACATGGTTGAATAGGAGATTCACATGAAAAATGCATGTGATCATAAATAGTTTTGTGAATGAGAACCGGATATATGGGGTGACAGAAGCGTAGGTTCATAAAACAACTGCTGGAGCCACAGCATCGTTAGAATGTAACCCAAAAAAGAGATGGTCTCCGTGTCCCATCAGTATGTCTTACAGTTCTCTTAGTTCTCCTTGTCTGTGCTGTGTGAAGCAAAAGGTTAGTGTCCTGCATTCCATTTTGTATTTAATGTGTGTAAACAGAGATGTTTGTTTACTTGTTGTTAATTGAGGATTTCACTGACTATAGCTGGCAAGTTTTGTGTGGGAAGTTGTCTCATCAGTAGTGGCTGTGTTGATGGATGCTGAGTTGAAGTACTTTCATAGTTTCTGCTCATCTCTATTTTCTGGAAAGCTCTTGCAGTGGTAGCCTGTACTTTATGCATTTTCTGTCATTATTAATTTGCCTGAAGACTGTGAACATTTGCATATAGCTTTATTGTAGGTCTCCGAGGATCTGTGATCTGAATTCTGTTATATTCTGCTAGCATTACAGTGCCATATGAGACTTAACTGAGCCTACGAAGGTCTCATCATCTTGTTAATTATTTTTCTAATTTGAAGCTGTTAAACCATGGAATCTAAAAAAGTAATTTAGAATCTTCAGTT
>JAVSBS010029012.1:54169-76128 GCA_033124195.1 Coracias cyanogaster | reverse complement strand
TTGGTAGTAACTAAACATCACGTGCTATCACTGCTAGAAGCAGACACTCCCTGCAAAAACATGCTGTTAATTTCAGAAAGTGCAATTAGTTAGAAAAGACTAGCTGAAAAGTAAAATCACTGAAGAGAATTGGTTTGGTTCTAAATTAAACCAGGACAAGTAACAATAAAAAATGGCAATCTAAAGCGCTGTGTATATTTACTTAAAATAAAAAAAAAACCAGTCTGACTAGTTTTTGTTAGTATTTCATATTGTATCAGCTTTGTTTTAAAGCTGCAGACTGCCTTTGTATTTATCTGAGTACAAAATACTTATAAAAAGGGCAGGAAAATATTCTTCTTACTCCACAGCATAGTAATGTTATCCACTGATGCAGACTTTAAAAATAAGTAACTGTAGGCAACAATAATCCTTAGAGTCTTAGATGCATACACAATTTCTGTCAATTTTTAAAAGCTGCACTTCTCCTTTTTTCCAGGTATACTCCCGAGAAAAAAATTGCTATTTGACAATTTCCAAGGCAGACCTTCCACATACAGAAAAGATTTGCTGCCAAGGTGTATGCACACATACACACACATATTTATGTTCACATATATATATATATATAAAGTGAAGTAAGTGTGTAATTACTGCCATTTTTTGAGAGCTCTCAATTTCCTTCTCTTTCTCTATCTCAACAGGGTTTCAGCATTTACTTGTGGCTTTTCTCCCAGTCACTGGATCTTAGTGGTAAAGTGACACATGTTTTTCCATTTCTTACACATAGGCTGTTCTTCATTCAGATTACCAGAGCCATGTACTGCTTTATTAGTTAGTGAATCTAAAATTTCATGCTCACTAACCACTTCAGGAGACATCATGAGAAGCCATGACAAGTCTACATCTTTCGTAAGTACCTGCCCAACTCAGAAAATACGTTCAGTGGGAATCTCAGCTATAGAACAGCTTGTCATATTGTGTACCTGCATTGGAAAGCTTGCGTCTTTAGCATTTGCAAACTGAAGAAAAAGTTCCTCCTTAAAAAAGATGATATCACAACTCAGCAGCAGTCTCTCCTTCCATGCTGATCAGTTTTCATTACAGGAGTGCTTTATATCAGCCTGTAAGTAAATAGTTATTAATAGATAAAATGCCAGGAGGGAGACACCAGCAATTAGTATCTATCCTAGACAGCTCCTCAGCTTTGCAGCATTAATAAAACACTGTAATCTGCTTTCCTCTGGCTACCCTTTGTATTAGCTCTTGGGCTTTCATAGTAGCCCATACCTGCTACTGCATTCCCACGTTCTTGTAGGCAGGTGCTTATGGTATCGCTAGGGCAGACCTCAGCTCCAGCTCATGGCAATTCTCCACCACACCACACTACCCATCAGTGTAGTTTCTTGTGTTAGTCCCTGCATGGAGCTCAGCAATCTCCCAGGTATACAGAGATGAATGGTTAGCTCAGAATCATGCTATTCAAACTGCTTTTAAACAAGTTGTGTTCGAGGTATTGTGTGTTTCCCTATGCATTACTTCTACTTTGATTACTGTGGCCTTCCCTGATTGCTTAGATAAAGGCTTCCTGAAGTTAGTGAGGAACATTGCTACTCATAAAATGGGAACCCACCTCATTGAATCTGATATAGCTCTCAAAGGGAAGCTAATTCACTATGCTGATAGCATGGACTCTTTTGCTCAGGGTAAGCTCATAACTCATCATCTTTCATCACTAGCCCATAGAGAAAGCCAGGTAAACTGCAGGATGGATGGTCCAAGAGGCCTGCCTTCGCCAAAGACGTTCTGCAGCTTATTAGTACTATTATCTGTGCAAGTCTGACTCCAGTACTAGCCTAGGCCTGTTCCTTCCACAACACCCAAACTTGTAACAACACTGATTTCTATTTTACTGTGGCTTCCTGGCAGAACCGGGCTGTCTGCTCTAGCTATGCCACGTTCAAATGCCTACTGCCCCCTCCTTGACATTTGTGCTGAGAAGTTAGACAACAACCTGTCTGACCTTCAGAATCACAGCCACAGAAGCACAGAAGTATGTTAATATTTCATGCAGTTGCCCTCTGACAGAAACACTGCAGAGGGAGAAATCAAACTGCCAGAGATTGCCCAGAGCAGGAAACGAACTTGAAGTTTTCTAGGTGTCGGGCTAGCACTCAAATGTAATGCCAATACTTCTTCTAACTACATCGATATGCAGCTGGGTTGGTATATAAAGACAGTCATACCTCCAAATGAAACCAATATTGGAGATCTTTCACAGGAAAATGCCACAGAAAATCTCCCAGAGACTGAAAGTTTGATTCAGACTTTGCTTACCCCTTCTCACGTTCTAAATATTCATATGCTCTCCGTAACCATATCTGTCGTACACTCCAACCATGATGAACAGATGCATTCAGCTCAATGTTTACCACTTTCATTAAAAACAAACATATTCTGAGGAGGAAAACACCCCCCTTCAAAACCACTGCATATTTAATGTCTATGAAACGTGGATAGGATATTCAAGAAATGGGAAAGATGAGCAGCTATTTACCCGTTACAGGAAAGATGCTGTGCTATACAGTCATATGTAGAGTCACACATTCAGACCACTACTCATGCTATTTCCTCCAGACAACTAATTTGAGTGCCATGCAAAGCCACAGGTAGAAGCCCAGGTTCATTGTAGAGGGAACAAGAAGGACAAATTCAGACAGCAGGTCAGAGCATAGATGCATGCCTGGAAGGACACTAGGTATACAATCAAACTGCAGTATTCATATTAGCTTGGATCTGTCTTGATTTTCACAATCTATGTATAGGCTCTGATCATGTACAACTCAAGTGGATCAGTTCAACCCAGTCCTCAAAACAGGCAGTTATGCAGAGAGCTGCTTTGAATCCAAGCTGCATCTTGTACAAAATATGCAAGTCTTCCATGATTGAGAAAGCTGATTTATCCAGGTTTCTAAGTGTGTCAAGACTAACCTGGTATTTGACTTCTACACATTCATAACACAATTCTTGTCTCTTTGCAAAAACATATAAGTAATAACAAACCAACACACTTAATGTTGCCTTTGCAAAGGCAGTGCACAAGCAGAAGAGCTAAAGCACATCTTGTGATGGCACCTACAGTGCTGTGAATATTGCGTTGTAGGGTAACAAAAGACATCCCTTGGCTCTGGAGCTTTGTTATCCCATGCTTACTGGGGGAAAAAAAGAATCCTGAAACTGGTGCTGATCTAATTCCTGACGCCAAAGGCTTAAATATATATTTATCTCAGTTTCTCCAAAGGCAATGAACCAACAACCCCACTAGACAGCCATCATAAAGAATGAGAAGAGCTTCCTCAGACACTTAGACTGACAAATTTCTGTTGTCAGTGACTTCTATATCCAATGGTCTCACTTATTGGCAGTCATCTGGACAGTGAAAAACATTAAAAGTTCCTCAGTCATCATGTCAGTCCTTTTCCATTTGAGCCTTGGTTTCAAACCACTCACAGCTCTGACCACGTGGAGCAACTTCTGTAACTGAGAACTATTCAACCCTGGAAGCTTAAAAATACCCAATGAGCTACACTTGCTTGAACACATGGAGAGAAAAATCAGAATCAGCTGTTCAGCACAGCCTAAGAGTCATCATGTTATGGGAGCTTGAACTGAGAGAAATGTGAGGGTTCTGCAAGCCAAGGAGTATATTTTGTCATAGCTCTTCACAAAAGGAATGGTAAAAGTCACGTTGCATTCATGACTTACTGTTGCTTTAAAATAAGTGCATGCTGTCTAGGTATTGTACAGGTGGAAATGGGCGTGAATCTGAAAACAGATTATCCATTCATTTTCTAAGTTATGTTTTCCTATCTGAACCAGACATTTCCATGGGCTGTTGCCACCTCTAAAAAAACACCATTTCTGAAATATCTACAGCAGCAATACTGAATAGCTACTTTTTTGCCAAGTGACTTAGAAAACAAGTTGCGCAGGGCAAGTTTAACTTAAGAGTGGACGACGTGTCCTGCACAACTCTTACCAACCCCTCCCTGCTATTCTGGTAGGCAGGGACATGAACTGGCTTCACAGCCAAGCAGCTTTCCCTCAGGCTCCGTTTGTGGCACTTATCAGGGTGAAATCAATGTTTGTTTACTTTCTCTGAGTAAACTAGGGGCATAGAAGGAGGAGGAGCCACAAACCTCAAAAACCAAAATGAAAAATTCGAGGCAATTTGAAAATTGTACCAGCCCATTTACCACAGATGAGAGAAAAGAGGAATTTTAACTTGGAGAAGGTGTGGTGACTCTCCTACCACTGTTTCTATGTTTGCCCTTGGCTTCTCTGGTGCTGTTCCCAGATGCCAATTGGGAGAAGAGAAGTCTGCTCCTTTGTGCACACTTACATAGTGCTGTGTCCTGGGATTGCAGAGATCCTCTGCGTACTTAAAAAATGTCTTTTCAATCTTTGACATTTTAAGCCAGAAATAAAAGCGGCCAAGCACGTTATTAAATTCAGCCTCAGTTTCAAGAAAGGGATGGGTGTGGATGTGTCTGACCATGACTACACTGAGGAGATAACTGTTTCTAGAAGAGTGTCAACTTTTATTTTTGAGACAGTAGAATTGGCAGATGCTCTTGGCTTCTGCCATACAATTCATGTGAAAAAAAAAAAAAAAAAAAAGACAGACATTTAACTGGCGCTGCCCAAGAAAACCAGACAGACACACATGAAAAAGGAATGATGTACCATATAAAGCATTAAATACACAAGCACGCACACATAGGAAGGACTCTGCTTTATAGGATTTGAACCACATGCGTATATACACATACACATACACTAGCGCACACCCGTAAATCATTTAGCCAGACTATCTGTCTGGCGTGTGGAACAGAAACACACTTACGAAATCTATTTTCTTCTTTTAGCAGCAGACTAATAATTGATAAAGAGCCAGACTAGGGGCTCTGAGTTTTATGTGACAGATATACAAGGCTGCATTTCTTCTGGTGTGCACTTTGCCCATTCTCTCGACTGCAGCAAGTCCAGTCTGAGAGCAAGCAAAGCCCCTCAGTGCCTGGCACAGACCAGGCTTCTCAGCAGCTGCCAAGTAGCCCTGTGAGGGCAGGGCAGATTGCCTGATTTAGCTAAAGCAACAAGAAAGAAGTGTCCAGCGGGGTGACTCAACAGGCACAGGAGCCAGCTATGCGTATGGCCCCACGGCAGCGGCTGCCGCCCAGCCCGTTGGATAAGGTCTGGACGCAGGGATGCACTTGCAGCATCGTCCCAAGCCTCCCTCAGCAGCACCCTGGCAGCCGGCAGCGGTGCGGGGGTGGCACTGTGGTCTCGCTGTAATGAGGGAGTGGGCAAGGCAGCAGAAGCAAAAACGCACTGGTGGCCCTTCGGAAGGCACCCCCGCCAGCTCTGACTATACCTGGAAGCAGGGAAGCATGGGCAGTACCAGTGAAAATAACGGGCTACTCCAAGGTCGAGGGCTTTCCTCCCTCCTCTGCGTGTTGCCTGAATTACAGCCCCAGCCTCAGACACTGTATCAATGAGATATTGTTTGCAGTTTATTTTTCTAGGGGTTTTTTTTTTTCCTCTGTCTCTTTTCTGCGTGGCTGTTTCCCACCCTTCCCAAACAAACTCTAAGGCAAAGTTTAGTGTATTTCAGCGATAACCCATTTCTGGGTGCAGCAGCGCTGGGGTCACTCCTCCGGTTCATTGGCTTTGGGCAGCCACTGGTAAACGGGGAGGATGCGCAGAGGAGAGCCAGGCTGGATCCTGGCCAGGCAGGGGAGGGATGCCATGCTGTGGGACCACCCATCTCAGCCTGTGCACCGCCCCCAGAATAACTTCTATGGCTGCCCTGGTCTCTGCGATGCTCTGCAGGGATGTGCTCACAGCAGGATGGCCTAACCATGTGAAGACAGGACGAAGAGCTGGCAGCTGCCAAGTATGCATCCTGTATTTCCACTGGGGTAGACCATCTTAAGTAAGACACATGTGTTTTAAGTGCCTCTGTTTACTCACACATTAAAAGGGGGAAGAGGCAGCAACAAGTAGAAGGTAAAACGGGGGGTGTGTGTGGTGCTAACATTTACCACCAGCTGGGTTTAACATAAAGAAGAACAGGTTATCGTAAGCCAGGCACACCAAAGATGTTGCTGGCTGCAGCCAGCAAGGTGAGAGGGAACACAGCTCACTGCTGGCTGGTCTTGGTGTGGGGGAACAAAGCCCTTTCACTTGCACTACTCGACAACTGGTAGGCTAAACTAAATCCTCTTAACACATGGCATGCCAGTCCCTAGAAAAGCCAGGAAAGAAATGGCAAGGTCACTGTGCCCAATGGCATGCTGGTGGGTTGGTCTTGTATGCCATCGGTTATTCCCCATGAAGCAGCTTCATGACAGGCAGCCTGCCTCTGCTCTGGGCTCAAGGTAGCCCAGAAGACAGTGTAAACTCCATCTCCACGCTGACCCTCATGGGAGCAGGAGGTTGGACTAGAGACCTCCCAAGGTCTCTTCCAGCCTGAATGATCCTGTGATCCTTCTGGGTCAGCTTGGACTGGCTGCTTCTCCCAGGCCTTTTGCATCCTGGCTTCGGCTCCCCACTTTCCTTTTTTTACATGGTACTGACTTTCCATTCTTTTAATGTATAGTTAGATTGTAAAAAAAATTAAATGTAAAGCAAAATCCAGACTTAAAATATAGCAAGATTATGAAAAGAAAAAGTGAAACCCAACCCACTCTGAAATTATTTCCATATTGCTTGGCATAACTCAGGGGCAACTCTTTTTCAGGCGGTTCCACTTTTTTGGCCACTTCATTCCTTTACATTAAAGGGCCACAACCGGCTCCTCAGACTCTCTTGAGAGGCATGACAGGTATGAGGCTTACTTTGGTGAATCTCGCAAAACAGAGAGCGTATTTGCTTCAGTGCCTGGAGCCTGCCAAGTAAGCCTGCCAACAGGAGGTGTTGCTGGCATGGAAACAGCATTTACTAGGCTTCCCGCTAACAGAAATACCTGATGCTTGTAGTGATCTTCCTCTGTTAGGCTGTAAGGAGTCTAAGGCTCAGAGGAGGCTGCTTTGTTTTTGCTGAGCCCTGCATGAACACAGCTGGAGAGAGAAGCTGCACTGCAGTTTCTGATTTTCACTAATTACATCTGCCTTGATTTTCTCCCTGCATCATTCCTGTGTAAAAGGACCAGAGCTGCCTCAAGGAGATGCCTCCTTTTTTGACTCTATGACAGCTGGATCACAGTGTTCAACTTCAGACATGCAGATGTGCCATGCACACCCTGTTGAGGAAAAGGAACCAACAGCTATGAGTGTTATCAGAAAACTGGCTTCTGCTCTTCCCTCCGAGGCACAAAACCGACTAGTAATGCAAAAAGAGATGAAACTTCGCCTTTGGGATCTACAAGCTATTTTAGCAATCCCATTCTCAGAAAAACAATCGAGATGTAAAATTTAAAGCACATTTAAGATAACAATAACTTCAGATGCTGCTTCTGTTACAATGACATCGAAGCGCTTGCTCTGATCCTGGTAGCACTAGTACAGGTGTCACTGAGAGCAAGTCTGAATCGTGCTTGCTCTGGGGGACTGCTTCCAGGGACAGCACCAAACAACCAAGCTCCCTGCTGTGTTCCACATCCAGCTACCAATTCTGCTAGGTTTGCTTAGAGAGTTTTGTTTCAGGTTGGCTTGGCTCTTAAACCACATCGCTGGTGAAAGGATGACTATGCAGCACTCTTGCACCAAACAGGGCTCTCTGGTATACCAGAAAACAATTTAGTTTGTAATCATAGTGTGTTTGCACTCATTTGATATGAGAGACTTACACCATGCTGGGGCTGTGGGGAGATGCCAGCTGTGTATAGCTACCACACACTGGGATTGGGGAGAAACAGAATTCTTTGCACTTCGGTGCTGACATTTTAATATCAAATCATTGCAAATTACAATGATTGCCATTCTATGGAGCACAGACCTTGGCATCTGCTTATAGCCAGAGAGGAAAGTGTAGAGAAGCAAGGCTCTGTCTTTAGCCGATGTCCTCTGGGCTGGAGTTTTTCTACTCAGCTCTTGACTGTCATCGGCACAGACATCAGGCTGAATTCCAATATCTGGTGCAATGCATACCGCTTTTGACTTACTTCAAATCAAGTAACTCTGTTTACATCTCCAAACAGTTTGACCTAGGAATTTCATGGGAGTTTTACCTTCTAACTTCAAGCTACATTTGGTTGAGTTTGGCGCTACATGTGGGAAAAACCCTTTGGAGAAGTACAGTAGTTACTGTACAGACACAGCTGCTGTTTTTCCAAATGAAACACAGTATTTCATCTGTTTCAATGCTCTTTTAAGTCAAATCAATTTGGCCCATGACTTGCTCTGTATTTCTTTTGCCAGATTTGATTTTTGTGTTTGGAGTTTGGGCTGGTAAGTAATAATGACAACAACATGTCTGAAAGAAGAAGATATTAACACTAGTTATACCAACACAAGCAGAATTATGAAAGGCTCTTGGCGCCAAATTTCAAGCAGGCTTTGGTATGCATGGAATACATTCAGGAGAGGAGAGTTTGGCAACAGAGAAATACCAAGGAGGTGGGAGAAAGGTCAGTTGGAACACAGATCCAGGTTCTTGCTGTGGTGGGGGGATTCCATGAAACAAGCTGTCTTATAAGGAGAGGACTAGATCCAGTCTAGGTACCTGGATCAGTGATGAATGTCAGTTTAGTGCAAACACTGCTGTGTAGCACACTTTCTGTGACACACGGGCAAGACTGCAACTACTTATTCCAAAAATAAAACGGTTAAGACAACTATGGAACTGCCATGTACAAATCAGTGAAGTATGTGACATCTTACCAGCTGAAATATTTGAGGCCAAACATTAAGTTGTTACTCATTGGGAGCTCTGCCATTAAGCTCCCTCTCCCCTGATATTTATGATTAACACTTTAAAACATCTGCATTGCCATTTTGACTCAGAAGAATTCCAGTTAAAGGGAATAAATTTTCTGTAGCAGTTTCTGACTGTTACAAAAGAGGAGACTTCTAGTTCCGCTTTCTCTGTCATTTACTCTTCCCAAAGCAGTAAATCGCCTTGGGGAAGGAGGTGTCTCCCAGTGGCCCAGCTCATGGCTCCCTCTCTGGGGAGCTCATCTCAGGCACACAAGGCGCAGTGGCCACGAGCCCGTCTGCACCTTGCTAAGTACTAACGAGCAGTGGCCCCTCTTGCACTCCTAGGCTACTGGAGACACATGTGAGGGACCATTGGTCCTATGTGTACAGCCCCCCATCCCCGGCCCTTTGTAGCAGGATGCTTGCCAGTTCATCATGCCAGGCTGATGAACTCTACCTTAGACAAGATAGGACGGAGACACTTTCCAACCTGAGGTTTTGGTCTCAGCTTCTGAGAAAGGGAAAGCAAAATTTGTGCACAGATGAAATAGACACGGGGGTGCAGAAGCACATTAAACATAAAGAGTGAATGTTTTTTCTTTCTACAAACTCTTCCCAATTAAAAGAGGGAGAAATCAGAAACTACTTGAAAATAGGTCCTGTGGTTGTAGAACCACATTTCTGAAACACAGATCGCTCAAGTATCAAACTACATTGCAGAATGACTAATTGTGGGGTGACTAATCCCTGTCTCCCCTCCAAAACTATTACTTCACAGTGGCCAAGAAAACATACCATAAAGATGTTATTATTGCATCACTTACATTTACTTGCATAAAGAAAGACTGAGCTTTTTACGGTACTTGTCCAATTACCAAGAGAGATGCTTCTTCCATGTAAGAAAAGAAAGGATCATTTCGTCTTCATAGTTCATCCTGGACAGTTGTGAAGGTGTTTGGTTAAATGCCTAGGGTGTGGGGACCTGGCTTTCAAGCAAGAAAAAAAAATAAATCGGGGGGGAGGGGGCAGGGAGGTGGCAGAGGCAGATGGATATTCAGGTTGACAGAAAATGAAAACCTGCCTTCGTCTTGCTTTCATTAGTCTTCATTATATGACCATGACAGCTTTAATTGCTGCCCTGCATACATAAGTAATAAAAATGTAAAATGTTTAAATGAACTGTGGCTCCCAAAAGCCATTATAGAAGATTAATGATGAGTACTCTTTGCTAACTTAAACGTCTTCAAGAAACACATCTGAGCAACCCTTGTGGTTAAGATGATATTAGAACAATATTTGCTGGACCACTTGTCTCAAATCATTATGCACCAAGCTTTGATGGTTTTGATTATTCCGTCTTTAGCTAGTCTGAATTCTATACATATTTGATTCCAATTTACTCATTCCTGACAAGTTATCCCACTCCTACAATCCAAAGAAAGAGTCTTCAGATACTCATAGTTATATTCTGTCTTCAAGAACTGCTGATACTTGCTTCGATGTTTTTTACTGCCAAAGTCATTGAACATAGAGTTTATTAGTAGCACTCCAGAAGTTATCATGCTAATTAATACAATATCCGAGTGAGGGAGAAAATACACAATCTTTTCTATTTAAATTGGAAGCAGTACCAAGAGCCATCTTTGAACAGCCTCTTTCCCTTGAGGGGCCAGATTTTATTCTGTTTCAATTCACGTGAGAAGTGGAGATTTATTTCTAAAAAGGCATCAAAGCAAAGCCAAGCTTTGGCATAGTTTTGGCCACCCACCTCTCATTTAACTTAGAAATGAGGGTAAAGAAAATGCTTAGGCCAAGATGAAAGTATTAACTCTTGCCTTCTCACCGCTATCCCTCAGTATTTCTTTTGTGTTTTACCAACATATTTACCACTGCGTCTACATGGCACAACAGAGTGTCATGCAAAGAACTGTAAGTTAGCACCATCCCATTAGCTCATGTAACCACGCTCTGCATACACAGCAGCACAGGTTTCAAAAGCAGTATAGCCCTGGTCCGCTAAGCCCACTGGGAAAAGTTGCATCTCTTGGCAAAGCTCAGATTTGAGGCTAGCTAGTGGCTTTTCATTGTGCTTTGTTTCTGGATGGAGTAAAAGGTCAGACGGTGCCTGAACCTTGCACCCATGGCAAACAGAGGATGAGAGAGCTAAGGTGATCTTCTGTTCTCTCCCTGTTGTCTACAGGCAACAACCAAACTTCTTAAATGAGCACTAACAGCTTTTCTGTGGATAAGCACCTCCCTTGTGAATTCACCTAGATTCTTCTGACAGCTACACATCTATGGGAACACAGAGATCTGCACAGGCAAGCTGAACTTTCTCCGTACTCTGATGCTTGGCTTTCAATCCAATTTTCAGTTAATACTAACAGATTTGGGAAGACTTAGAAAACTTGATACTCTTCAGCGTAAACCACTTTCTTGCTATTGCAGATTGAACTAGGATTTTCACAAATGGCAGGAATTTGCTGCCTGCAGAGCTTCTGTATGCCATCCTTTCCAGTGTCACTTGTGGAGGCCAAAATCTAGGCTGGGGGACCACCAAATATTACATTACAATATTTCTTTCTTCTTTAGTGCTCATCTCGCTATATTCCACTCAATGTTGACTTTCATAATACAGTCTCATCTGCCCAGAATGGATTATATTGGCTACTTAAGGTCTTCCAGGCCTTCGCCAGGTCTCCTGCCCAATGATGTCCAAATCTTTCCACTCGCATTTGCTCTCTGGGCCCATTTCTGCACACATGGTCCCATTTCTATTTTCTGACCACCATTTCGAAGCTGTCTCCCTAGGAAGTCTGGCTCCTGGGCTCTCATCTCTTCCTGCACAGTCTTCCGGGCTGGTCCCATTCCAATCTGTAGACCAGAAACTTTTCTAAGACAACAATCCCCTCTCCAGTGCTGAAAAAAAACCCCCTAACAACCAACAAACCCATTCTCTGTTCAGTGCTCCAGAATAAACTTATACAATTAGTACCACAGGGTTAATTATATTAGTGGAAGGCAGGGTAAGGTTACAGTTCCAAAGGAGAAGAGCAAGGTGCAGGAGAAAGAGGGACATAGCTTAGTGTTGCTATTTCACATCTGGCTGAGCGATAACTTGGCTTTATGCTTTGCAGCCTAAGAAGCAGAGGCAGGAGCCCCAAGGCACCGAAACTGGCTTGCCTGGCCTTTAAATCAATAACAGGAGGACAGGAGGAGCTCCTTCCCCTCTCTGCCTCCTTCTCCTGTTGGGGAAACCCCTCAGGGTGGTACTCTGTCTCCCACAACTCTTCCTCTGCTGCTGCAGCTACCCTGGAAGCCCCCAGACATTCCCAGCAGAGTCTGGACGGCTGCTTTTGTGACAACCTGGGCTCAATTTAATGAGAACATTCACGTTCACTTGCTATACTGGCGGCCCGCCAGCATATTTTCTTGAGGCACATAAGAGAAAGAAGGGAAATGGTGATTTTTAACAGGTTTTTTTTTTTTTCATCCAGCCAAACCTGACTGGAATTTCATGGATGAAAGAAAAGGCACTTCTCTAGCCCAGGGGCTTTGTCCCTGCCAAATTATAAGGGCCTGCTGCAAACAATGGAGGTGTTAGAGCTTCTAAAAAAATAAAAATGTTGAAAGAATCTTTTATAATGGAAAATATTAGGCAAACTAAATCTCAGGCCAGCTGGTAGCGGGCAGTATAATATAAGCTCTTTGGAGGAGAGCTGTGCAAATAATGGATTTTCAGAATTTCTCTTCTCCCATTCCCCCCTCCAAGTTCGAACTATTTTAGCTATTTTCTCCAGCTGAAATTATTTGCCAAGTTCAGACAGTTGCTAAATTCTCCTTAAATTTTTCTTTTCTCTGTCAACAGGTTTCTTGTAAAAGCAAACCCATTCTTCCACCTCCAGCTTGGAATTACGGCGTTCACCAGTGACACAGTTAGGAAGAAATCTGCCTGTGGTCAACTCTTTCTTTTTTTGTTACGTTCTTGTCAGAGCTCACATGTTACAGTAACCAAGCTGGCCTGATAGCTGCTCCTGGCAGCATACAGGGGAGGTTTTCCATCAGTCTCCACCATCCCGGGATCAGCCCGCACTGGGCTGAGAGCCTTCACACAGTGTGGGGCTGGAGGTTCATTAGGTTGTGGTTTTTCAGACTGAGTCTTCACTGGACCAATTCATAATGATGATGTTTCTAGTGTCAACTGCAGACCAGATGTTACACCTCGGTGTTGTGCCACTGGAGGGGAGAGCTTTGAGATGACACAGGAGGCGGGAGGCTCTGAGCACTCAAAGTCATTGATCCCACGGCGTTTCTTGTATCCGTGCAGGTGTTAGCTGTGATGTCCTGGCCAAATCCCATTCTGGCACATCACCAGCTCTGGCAGTTTACCTACTTTAAATCACCTCTGTTTTTCTAATTGCAGGAGTTGTTCCTCACTTCCCTTCTTTAGTAGCAGATTTGTGCATTAATGGCTGGCAGATGCCTGCTGCATCCCTACCCTGCTGCTCCAGGGGATGGTGAAGCTGCCCTTGTGTGTCCAGTCTCTGACATCCCTTGGGATAAGCAGCAGCACAGGGCTGGAGCTGCTCCACAGTGCCAGACAGAAATGACAGAGACCCAAAGCTAGGCTGCAGAAGCCTGTCTGTGGCAGTGGGGCACTATAAACGTATTTAAACAAGCTGCCTGAGCCCTAAAATGTGGTTCCAAAGTAATGAAATGCGGTTGTTTGGCAGTGGCAGACACTGCCTTGCTTTCAGAGGCTGCTTTATGGCTGTTAGCATAACATAGCCCTTCCAAAACCTCTCCTGCTTCTTTCTTTTCTTTTTTTTTTTTTAATTATTAAATTTATCCTCAGAGATGCTGAGCCAAATTTTCAAAAACAATATTCAGGTCTACTGTTTAGGGCTTCAAGTGAACAGTGAAGTGCGAGTGCATATTATTATAGAGCCCATAAACTGCAGGACCAGATAGATAATATAGGTACCTACATTTGAAAACAGAATACTGCAAATTTTGCCAAGAAAGAACTATTAAAACAAATGAATCTCTGGTGACAATTTAAAGTGAAGCAAAACTCCTAGTGTGAAGGTAATCTCTTTCTGTTGGCGGTGGTGTTGCTTCTTGGTTGGAGGCTGTTACTCTACTGTAAGCCGCAGTCAGCAAGGCCTTTGTTCATGTCTAGTGCAGCATAAACTGAGCTGGGCAAACCCTGGCTTGGGCTACAGCCCTACAACTGCAGAGATTTCCATCAGGGCAGACTTGGAGCCACGACACTTAATCACATCAGCAGAGCAAGGAGGACCCAAGACCACCAGGAATGAAGGTGCTGCTTGGAGCTTCAGTAATGTCTGTCAAGTTCAGCTACACGGATGCAAGGGAGGGTTAAACCAAAACCTCACATTCAGTGATTTGGCAGTAAACATTGTATGCAGACAAGGCTTAAATTATTTTTTCCATTGTCCTCACTACATAACCCCTTGAAACATTGCTCCCCTTTTCTTTTAGATCTGGGAAGCAGGGTGTATCTCCTGCCTGAAGTTCTGGGTAGAAAACTCTTTCTGAAGCTTCCATTTGCCATTTGAAATCATGGTGGAAACTATAAAGAGGAAGGATTGTGCTGTAGCTATGGGCCTTCTCAAATAATTGCTTCATGCATAATGCGCCGACTTCTATTTTCACACAGCATAACTGAAAAAATATACATATAGAATGTAACAAAGAATACCTTCCTAAAATAAGGAGCAAAATCAAACTCAAGTATTAATGGCAACGACAAGAAAAAAAAAGCCCAAAATAAAACAAGAACTATTGTGAGGCATGTTCCTTTCTCTTTTTTTCAGTTTTTTATCACTATTCTATCTGTGAGTAAAGTCTTGACAAGGTTACTTTGGGAATCTTAGAGACTGTGTAAATATGTATTGCTGCTAGGTTATACATCCCAGCTCCATGCAACACAAGCTGCACACATTAGCAGAGTGGGAATAACGCTAGTGAAGGCCATGTGATCAGTCTGGGTGGAGGCTGGCTCTCCATTGCAGCAAGCTTGATGGCTAGGAAATGCAGCAACTAGTAATGGTCCCATTAGTCCTGGTAGGAGATGCGTGCCCCCCAAGGAAGTACACACAGTTGTGTGCAGGAGCAAGTGGCAGGTACACCTGCTTTGGGTAGTATCTGGTCTAGGAACTTGCAATACTCTAAAATGAGAGACAGCAGCATTTATCTAAGTATCTTTGCAAAAATCTTTCCGAATGAAATCATTGTCCCTGCACTGAGATTTCCTCTTCACTCTCAGTCCCCTCCATGTTGCAGCCTGGGATACTGCAATGATAGAAGGACAGGATTAGGCCTCACCAGTCTGTGCAGCAGAGAGCCTTCTTGAGCCTATGGAACTTCCTTGGCTGAAGAAAGTCTCCAACATCCTGATGACAGCCTGTACAGTAAGGTCTCCCTGGCTTCGTGTCCACTGACTGACTCTCCAGTCACTCATGTATTGCCTACCTGGCAGTGTGTGTTAAACCCTTTCACCAGGTGCTTCTGGTTTCTCTCCTTGCATACATTCCTCAGTGCTTTACACCATCTGAAACGAGACCCCTCTGAGAGCCAGTCTGCAGACAGTGTGTTTCTCTTCCAAGATTTTTCTCTCTAGGATTCAAACCAGCAGAAGCCAGAAATTATGGGATTGCCACCATTGTACTCCCTATGGCATTCAGATAAGTTGCTGACCTGCTAAAGGAAGAGGAACAGATTGAGAGGCCAGTGGGAGCAAGCATGACCTCAGACCCACAAGTTCAGCCAAACGTTCCAGGTCTGGGTAATTGACTGATGGGCCTTGTAATGCCAATAATCAGCATCTACAGGCTCAAGTACACAGTCAGATGGAGCCCGGAAATCAACTGGGATGAGAGTGTTGCAACTTCACCTTCTCTAAAGAGCCAGGATAGGGCTGGGGTGCATGAGATTTTTCCTTCTGCAAAGCAGCCAAAGTACTGTGTGCGTGTAGTGTAGCTACTGCACTAACCCCCTTTTTTACTGCAATTAGCCAATTATTGTCCTCTATTCCCTTTACCCTCTCAGTGTTTCTTGCACAACATAACTTTGATCATAAAGCTCTGGAGAAGCAGGACTCTAAGCCCAATTCTGATCTCACTTATTCTGGCATAATTCAGGAATAACTACAGTTACACTTGTAGAAGGTCAAAACCAGTCCAGCTCTTTTAACTGGGCAAAATCTGTGGTGTGCAAATAGAAGAAAATAATCAAAGATGTGAACAATAGAGCCAGCTGAAGAGGGAGATTTGTGTTTTTTTCTCCGCCAAAGTTCAGTATTTTTTTTTTGGCTAGCTCTTTAATTGAAAAAAAATCCCACAGTACCTAAACATTTGGCATTATGATACAAAATTTTATAGAAGAAAACAAAAATTTGAGAATTCCTGTCAGGTGAAAATGGTACTGATACTGTGTCCATTAGCAACTTGTATTATAAGACAGAATATGGGAATGCTGGGATGTGTGGTTTCACTTATTAAAGAGCACTGACTGAACTCCATTGAGTAATGTCAAGTGGATACTTAGAAAATAGAGCTGAAAACCACTGCTCTTTTCTCATCCTGATGTGGAAGGTCAGTGCCGAGGAATGGCACCCAGCAGGCAAGATTTCTGTACACAGGCCTGGACCTTTAACGCTGTGATGCTCAGTAAGCTACAAAGGAACCAGGAGCTCAAGAATCCCTCCAAGGGTCAGCATGATGCTGTGACTGGCATCCCTGCAGATCCAGGTGCCTACAGCACCTAGAATCCTCTGAAGTATGAATCCTCCTCTGCTCTTCATGGTTGCCCAGGCCTGACCGGGCCCTCAGCAGCTCACCAGGATGCATACAAAGCACATGGAGAGCTGACAGCACAGCCAGCGAACTAGGGAAGCTGTTGACATGGTGTCTTGCCCAAGCATGTCTGCATGCCAAGCTACAGGCAGCCGTGGTGGGAGAAGATTGGAGGAGAGAGGAACCCAGGCACTGACTAGGTTTATCTTCCAGCTGAGTATCAGTCCAGATTAAGTACATATGTGATCACAGAAGGTTAAACTTGTTCCTCATCATGGTTATGAAGCATGTCTGTGAAGCGCAAAAAATCCTAGAAACAAAGATATTTAGAGCCTTCACACAGTATAGTACAGTGCTGTGTAGTGCAACTCACTGGCTTCAGTAAACAAGAGGCTTTATGTGCAGTCAGCCCTTCTAAGCACATTAGAGCCCAAAGAGACTAAAATCTTGATTTCTTGGATCAAAAAATCCCAAGGGGTTTTGACCAAGTAGTGTGTGCCAGCTGCTGGGACCATACCCATTCTACAGCAGCACTTGGCAGTGTGTCTGTGGGAGCCAGCAGGAGGAGAGGTCCGTTGCATTGGGAGGCAAGCATCCTTCTGCTCTTCTGAGAAGTGCTCTCAAACTGGGGATTCCCACCAAGATAGCCAGAAGAGTCCAGATAAAGCATTCGTGTGTAAAACCACAAACCCCAGGGCCAGGCTGCCTCAGTGTCTTTCCTTTCAACCCAAGCGGCTCAGACATATTAAGCTGATAAACATCTGCCTAGAAAGAAAAGGCCTTTCTGTGTTTTCCATCACCCAGCAGAGCCCACGGGAGCGATACTCCGCTGTAATCTGCACCAGGACTGAAGTGCGTCAGCAGGCAGTGTATGGTGTGCTTGTTATCCTACACTTCACAACCCTGCCTGTGGGGAAAGGAAACATTGGGGTTTTAGGGCAATCGTTGGACCTGTAGGTAGCAGTGATAAGTGGTGTGCCATCACTGCGCTTGACCACTGCTTTAGAGCTCAGATAGCATACTTGAACCACCAAAAATGTGCATATTTCAACCACAAAAATGTTTTAGAAACACATTGTGTTTTAGGAGAAGTTATTTAACATTATTAGTCTATCAAACACTCTATTTAACTCTTTAGGCATATAAAGTCCATACAGGCCACATACACATGAACCACAAGTATAACAATCTGTTCCTGTTACTATTTTCAGCAACAAGTTTTACTTCTTTACTTATCTTCTGGTACACCCATCTATTTTAGAAGAGATTGGGTAGATCAAAAATTTTTAAATGCATCTAAGTTTTTATTATGTTCTTTTGTTATGCTCACACTGTGACCTGCTTCATCAATACATCTTGCTAATGCGGTAGTTCCTAGCTCTCTTAGTTGCTGGCAGCAATATCAAGGGGTTAATCTGCTAAAAGCAGCAACCCTCCTGGCAAGCTGGGATGACTGCTAGAGATGTCCTGGCACACTGTGCCTGTAAGCATTGCCAGTGGTCTCCTGTGCCTGCTACCTTACATTGAAGCAAGACAATAGATGCTATTGAACAATCACATGGATGTTCAAGTGATCATCTGCAGTGAAGGTGGCCCTGGGTACAGGTGGACCTGGTGGCCAGATACTTCACTGCTGCGGTTCAGAAGGCACATAGTACTGTGAGGAGAGCAGCACATGGCTCCCATCCCTCTGGCATGCACACACATGCTCACACTCTACAGGTTAAATCCTCAAACTATTGACTTTCTAAATTAAAAGCGAGAGTTTCCTTTCTTGTTTGCCTCTCTTGAAACTGACTTTCTAAAGCATCGATGGCAACATGCACTGCAGGAAAAACCGAACCAGAAAATCCTACACCAGCTTGCATCTTTATGTAGATGCCTGAGTTGTCATTTGCATGGCTGAGGTCAGGGGGAGTCATGTGAGTGGCGACAGCAGAGCACCCTGACAACAGCCGCTGCCTCCTGCTTCCAGAGGCACTTCCCTGCTGAAAGGGCAGTTTTGCTCCCAAAGGCAAGGAGGGACAGCGAAATGGTGCTGGGGTTCCCCTCTGCAGCTTCTCTGCCCAGATCACGCTGTTCAATTGCATAGTTAAAGAGAAAAGAAGATGGGTTTTCATACACCCACTTATGCAGACTCATCCCGGGAGTCAGGCAGAGTTCGCTCCCTCCCACGCGTTGCCGCTGCTGTGCAGCCTTGGCCCTGAAGCCTCTTACCCCCGTTCCTCCCATGCTGCTGGATAGAGAAACCACCATAAACTTGCTTTAATTGCTCTGAACGGCAGTTGCCAGAAGGAGGGCGATGGGCAGTCTCCCTGGGGCATGTCCCGGGGGCGCATTGGCACAGGATCTGTTTCCACAGGTGTGCTGAAGTGTGGCTGTTCTCAGCCCACGCCCAGCCAGGCCCACACTCGCCCCGGGCTCAGGCAGCCTCGCCAAGGCCCCATGGGCTGTGCTGTGGTAGGTCTCCCCTCCCTGTCTGGCCCCGACATCGCTGGAAGGGAAAGGCCTGTGATAGCCAGGTTAGTGCCTTGTAATGCTTCTCCACCTCCCTCTGCCTTTCCTGCTCTTCACCCTCCAAAACTTTTTTTTTTTTAAGTAACACCATTACCACCACTAAATTATGGGGTTGCCAAGGATTTGTCACAAGGCATGGCAGGATATGGAGCCTTGTCAAGAGCAGGGCAGGGCAGCTGCTGTGGGCCACAGCAAAAGGCTCAGCACCCTTTCCCCGGCACAGCCTGTCTGGCAGCAGGAGCAGGGACCACATTGCTGGTGAAGTCCTTTGTGAGGTCACTTGAGATAAAGCCCCTCTATCACCAGTGACCAGCTCTGTCCTTACTGAGTATGCAGCTGGCATCTCAGCCTCTTGCTGTGGAGTACTGGACAGCAGCCATTCTGGTATGCCGGTGGGGCAGATGGGGTTAAAAAACCAGAGGAGTGGCTGCCCATGCTTGAGGTAGGTGGGAAGCACAGGAGTAATCATCCAATATGCCAAAAGGTGTGTGCTCAATTTAGTGTCATCATCTGACTAGAGCCAATATCTGCTTTATAGGATACAATATACAAGAATCATAGAATCATAGAATGGTTTTTGTTCAAAGGGACCTTAAAGATCACTTAGTTCCAACCCTCCTGCCATGGGCAGAGACACCTTCCACTAGACCAGGTTGCTCAAAGCCCCATCCAACCTGGTCTTGAACACATCCAGTGCTGGGGAATGTTTATGGTAAAAAAAATAATAAAAAGAAGAGATTGCCAGGAGGATGAGACCAGTGGGCTGGATGAGCTCAGCCAGCAAGTCTCCACACCCACGTCCCAACCAGCCTAATGGCTGGTGAGTGAGGGATGGTCCTGGAGCTGGCAGAAACCCCTGTGGGGAAGCCAAAAGAGTGACACCAGTGGAGGCAACCCATGCTCAACTGGGGCACCAAGGTGCTTGGTTACAAACACCTTCAGCATCATGGGCATGTGGTGGCCCCAGTAGGATGTGTAGGGTGCCCCTGGACTGGCCATGGGAGATGCCGTACACAGCCACGTGCAGTGCACAATGCCAGGCTGGGCAGCTGCTCTCACTGGAGCAGTTATGGACCGGTGAAATCAAGTCAGTCAGCTGGCCATTGGACTGGGAGTAAGCCCTGGGCTTAGGACAGCTCTGCCACCAATACCCACCGTCAGTGTTTGCTGTATGTTATTTTTGACCCAAAAGCTCGCTGTCAGCAGAGCTGGAAACAGACCGGGTACAGGAGCTGCAGGTGTGAAACTAATTCAGAAGAGGTGCTGGAAACGGATGCTGACAGCATTTTTGGAAACTCTTTCCCTGAGCTGAAAAAAGAAGGGATTTCCTAAAATGACTGAAAATGAATTTGCCACATCTGCAAAGACTGGCTTGTGGGTTGCCTGTCCCTTAAAGTAGCTAAGGAAGCACAACAGTCAGCAACTTCTCAGTTTAAGTGACTAAAGCTAATGTGCCCATGGGCAAGGGCAAGTTAAGTGCCAAGTATGCTACCAGTAGTCTTAAATCCCAAAAATGCAACTGTTTGAATTATTAAAGCTGCATGAGTTTGCACAGTCCAAAAATACAGTTTATTTGGCCAAAAAAAGCTGGTTTTGGAATAAAAAATGGCTTGTAATTAAAGCCAACAGTATAAGAATCTGTAACTGATCTGCTCTGAACAAATTATTTGGCTACCTGAAAAGAAGAGAATTGAAACCTTTTCATTTTTCTGGAAAGAGGCTCAAAGAAGAAAAGCATTAACCTGCTGAGAAAGAGGAAACAATACAGGCAAATTAAAACAGGCAAACACTTGACCTTATTCGTCAAGCATGTGCAAAGCTAGAGAAGATATGACTCGCTGTAGCTTGATGAACAGTCCCATCACTGCTTATAATATAAATTAGACCATTTATTTAAAGAAATAGCAACAGAAACCAAGATCTTATGCCATTGACCTCCTCTGTATGCCAACACTCTTCTGTATTATACTTGATGAGAGGGATTTTGTTTTATTTTTACTGAGACAAATTCAATAGATTTACAGTGATGAATGCAATAAAATTACACACATGCTGAAGGAAAGCTTAGCTTCAAGGCACTACAGCTCTCTCCAAGGAACTTAACTCCTTGAAATTTGCCATTTTCAGCTGGAAAGGAAAAATCTCAAAGGCATGACTCCAGCAAGGCTATTTACTCAAACAGTACCAGATGGATGTGTGGGATTCACCTTCTGCTTTGGTTATGAATGAAAGTAGTCAGCTAGGAGTTTGCTAAAGGCTATTTTTGCCTGAAGAAGTCTGGTCAAGATGGGGTTAACGTAGCTGTGCTCAGGTTTGTTGTGCTTTGAGGAGGGGATGTGTGGAAATGAGAGAAAGCAGCTCTGAGGACAAGGTAGCACAATGACCAAAGTGTGTTGCTTGGATGAATTCAGTTTGTGACCATTTTGCTTTGGTACAAACAAGACTTTTGTACAAAGCAAAAGTCTCCAGGACACACAGAATCATAGAACCATAGAATGTATTGGGTTGGAAGGGAGCTCTAAAGTTCATCTAGTCTGACTGTCCTACAATAAGCAGGGACACCTCTAACTAGGTCAGGTTGCTCAGTGCTCCATTAAGCCTGACCTTGAATGTCTCCAGGGATGGGGCCTCCACCACCTCCCTGGGCAACCTGTTCCAGTGATCCACCACCCTCATATTAACTTTTTCCTAATGTCCAACCTAAATCTACCCTTGTCTATCTTAA
>JAVSBS010029012.1:34981-54069 GCA_033124195.1 Coracias cyanogaster | reverse complement strand
GAGGGTGGTTAGGCACTGGAACAGGCTGCCCAGGGAGGTGGTGGAGTCACCATCCCTGGAGGTGTTTAAAGAACGAACAGATGCAGTGCTTGAGGATATAGTGTAGTGGTTAGAGAGATGATAGGAGAAAGGTTGGACTTGATGACCCTGGAGGTCCTTTCCAACCACGATGATTCTGTGATTCTGTGATTTCAGTGACTTCTTACCACTGTATTCCCAGTGAGGTGAATGCATTTCTTTATTAATAGAGCACAAAAGATATTAAAAGAAAATATTGACTATGTATGGCCATACCTCTTATTTTAAAAGTGGAATTTGGTTATCCCATTCATTTTAAATCACTGTCTTTCTGTGATGCAAGCTGTAAGCAATTCCTCACTTTACAAAGAAGCCTCAGGTGCATAAACTCAGACTGCAGGCACCAAGTGATCTTCAGAGAAACTTTGCTCTGAAGGCACTAGTCTGTCGAAGCCTTTTAGTTTTGTTATGTAACACAAGAAAAGCTGCTTCTGAGAGATGGAAAAGAAAACAAGAAGAATGTGTCTTGGCTTAAGTTAATCAAAACTCTTTCCCTTCATCTCTGACAGAAAATTATCTGAATAAAAGATAGTTTTGAAAGGTGGACAAAAGTATTTTGAATGTTAGAGCCCTGCTGCCTGTGGTAAAAGCACAGTCCTCTGTAAAGAATCCTGTGTGTAGAAAGCAGACTTATTTTTTTCCTTATCTCTCTATTCTGTCCAATATTTTGAGTAAAAATCGAAGTGTAGCACCATAGCCTAACAATTTTTTGCCCTTTGCTGGTTAAATTCTAGATGTTCTTTTAAAATAACAAAAAATAACAGGAAAATTTCAGAACATTAAGAAGATTATTTAGTTTTGTTATCAAGAGAACAATAAATGTACTTGCTATTTATACAATATAACATCTGTTTTAATTATAATTGCCACAAGCATAATTGTGAAGAACAACAACAACAAAATACTGTTGCTGTAGTTGCACTTTCTTCATGCTCTTAAAATACATATTTCTAGATAATATAAGTTAACATTGAAAAAAACCACATCTGTGTTGAAGGACAGATATCTTTATCACTGTGATTATTTCCTTCTTTATTGTCTTCCTTTCCCATTTTTCCCTGTGGGGTTCATATCAAGTTATCTTTGTGAATTATAAACAGTAAAATGTTGTGTTGTTGACAAAGGAAAATAAACAATGTAATGTTAGAGTGAACCAACTCATATCTGCAAGGATAGCCAAGAACACCCAGAAAGATGCCTTTTCCTTCCTGGTCTGTAACAAGACCTCTTATACCAAGACTTTCTCACCTGCCTCAGAGAATGAATTACAAGTACGAAGATAGTGTTGTTTAGAAGTAGAAGTAGAAAGAGAAGTTAGAACTACAAATAAGCAGGCATATAGTAATTATTAGCTAAGGAAAGACAAAATTGTGTTCTCAGAAGACATTTATCAAGAGAAAGAAGGGTTGACCTGTGGTTCCTATTTCAGTGAAATCTATTGCTATCAGCTGTTCTTGGGATAGACTAAAGAAGTGCATTGCATCAAAGCAGACAGAAGGTGCAAATTTTGATCTGCTGAAAGACAGAACTGCATATTCTTTTGGAAAAATAAAAATACAAGCTATTTATTCAAACACTAATTGCACTACAGACAGCTGCGTATTTGAAAAACTGACTAAAGTTTTACCAAAAACTTAAATAAAAGTGAAGAAAATGTAAATATGTTAAGAGTTAAATTATGTACTTATTATTGTGATGCCTTGCTTAATCTCCAGTATCATACAGTCTTATTCAAATACATTCCTGACAAGGACATCATACAGCAGCAGAAATTTAGATTATTTTTTCTTATGTGTCCTAAAGGAATACTTAAGTATTGGCCATTATGGAAAGTAAGTAATATGTTACCTTGGGTTTAATATTGTTAGCAGTTCAGCTGGAGACTGTGTCAGATTTACAACACAGTACTTGGCTAATATTGACAGTAGCACAACCTCTTTCAAAGCTCTTGCGGCAACTGTCATAGATATCAAAAGTGTCATATTTTGCTGAGAGACGAACGGAGGGTTCTGTTACCTGTCACCCTAAAATTACCTCCATGAAGGTACAAGGTTTATTTTTATCCCTTGTGTAGACTTTTATCATTTTCTTCCTCTTCTAGGCTTTTAAAATTTTCTTCTGTGAACAATATGCCATAGTTGAACAAATTTCACGTACACCTTGCAAGCAGCAAACTTTGCACACATGCTTGGTTTCGATCACAGTGTTGATGTTCAGCACTTACATCATGCAGATAAGTATGTTTCTAAGTTGGATATGAATTATTGTTTTCTAGTTTCCAAGTAATAAAAGTATGGCTGAGACAGATGAAGTTAACCAGCTTACTTTAGTTTCACAAAGTGACCCTGAAGGAAAAGCACGACACATCTTCCCTGATTGTAATCCTTGGCCCAGTTCACTGTTTCTGCAAATTCAGGGAATTAGCTGTAAAGATTTCTTCCTATTGAGTTATGTCTGGTGAAAAATGCTACCAAAAGATATCTGTTCTATAAGTGTGTTGCAAATATGTTTCATATGTAGAAGTCCTCCCTCTTTTTCTCAGTTGTTACTCTTAAAGTTCAGATTCACTTTCCCTTTGAGTCTTTTGGCTACATTTTTATTTAATCCAGCTCCTAAAAGTTCACAAGCCTGTGTTTTCTTTCATGAAAACTAGAAATAGAGGGAATAGAGTTGCCCTCTGGTAGCTATTACGTGCCAAGTTCTTCTTTAGATGTAGGCTTGGTATGCAGCAATTGCTTTGCCCTCAATCCCCTTCCGTTTTGGGAAGCAGTACGGACACTTGCATCTGGACCGTGACAGGTACACATCCAGTTTCAGCCACTCTGAACTTCACCCAGCTTCACCTATGGACCTCATTACCGCTGCCGACCTTTTAGGTATGTGTTCCTCAAGCAACAGACCTTTAGCCTTTAGCTATTCTGGGACTGATCTCATTAATTTTTACCTCTATGCTGTATCTCAGGCAACAGGAACTCACTCAACAACGTCACTTAGGAAGTTTATTAAAGTAAGATACATGCAGTGTTCTCTTGGGGAGCTGCAATGCACTGACAAGAGAAGCTTTTCTTTTCTGCTTTATATGTTCATGCTTTTCCATATTAAACCAAACTGAAAGACTAACACTACAGCACAGTCAAGGTGTGTGATCTTTTTTGGCTGCATATTGCAAGGCCTAACTGCTTTTGACCTTCAATCCTTACCAGTTATTTTCAGTCTTAGTAAAATATGGACTGAACAGAGCTTGCAAACACTAGCTAGGAAGATACTAATTTGTATATTCTTCCTTCACATCCCAGCTTATTTTAGAGGAACATGTTAAATGCAACTTTGTTATCTGGATTCATTGCTGTTACATTTCCTGTTTAAAACTGTGTTGCTATTATCTAAACATTTTTTGAGTATTATATAGATTTTAGAGCAACAACAGAGTATACATCATCCAAGGCCAACTGTAGCTCACAAATTATTACCAATATTCCTCCTTTGCACTCACTATTAATTTTATGTCCTCTGAATGTCTTACCCTAATTGTAGTTTCTTCCTGTGTCATTGTTTTCTTACTTAACCTGTAATAAATACTTTCTGTAAGTAAACTTGAAAGGTCCAGGAAGTAGCAAATAATTTAAGTGGACAATTAAATAGAATACTAAATAATTGGAAGCTGAAGAATGCTATGGAAATTTGTCACAACTGAGGATTCAGCCATTTCTTTTAAGATTTATAATTTCCTTTACAAAAAAAATTCCAATTGATGCAAATGGAAAATAAAAAGGATTTATCAAACTCAATTCAGTTAAGCAAGCAACAACTGAATCTAGGAATACATTACAATACAAAAACTGAAGTTACAAAGTGATATGTTTCTTAGGCTATCTGTGTTGCACCATCCAAAATGCATCAAGAATCTGCATAGACTACACTGACCAAAGGATGGTGTTTGGAAATTATCATATACTCCTATCCACCATTATATCACAAGAAGATTTAGATGTGAAAAAGTGAGTGGAAAGGTATTTCCTAATTTATCATCATGTCTTCTACTACGATGTGTGTAATTTTGCCTTATAGCTCAAGACAGAGCATGGCTGTAGATAGGAAAAGAGTGGACCTGGAAAAATTCCACATTCCCTACTCCTGGGAAAAGTCAGTTTCTGTTCCAGTTATGCCTTCTCATTGTTATCTGAGTCTAGTTTATGTGCTTTTTCACAGACTCATCTTAGAGCTAGGCCAGAGCTAGAAAGATATGTAGTATGTGTATGCAATATATCTGACCTGATTAGAATCAGAAATAGGCTGAAGCTGAGATCACTCCAATAATCTGAATCTGCACATCCACGTTGTCCTTGCAAGGACTCTTTACCCTTTGCCTTAGTTTAGTTGTAGTTATGTTTTATTGTTGTTTGGTGTTTGTTTTACTTTTGTAGTTGTTTCCTTACTCTGTCCTTAAATAAAAGAAAGTTTTCATTGAAGTTTTTGAAACTTTTCAGTAAAGATATATTGTCAGGTGTGATAGTTAGCATATTTGCATATATGATGACAAAAATAAGCCATTTGGAAATGACAATGACTCTAAACATGAAGAAAATATATGACTATATATACATAATAAAACTTATAGGAATAGGAGAAGTTTAAAGAATGTTTTGATAAAAAGTGGCAATTGCAATAGCTTTATTAAGAAAAAATAAGACAGACTTTAAGCAATATTGTATTCTCACTTGGCTTGAAGTCTCAGCTGATTATAAATGACATGATTTCAGTGAAATCTGTGAGGCTGGGCTAATCGTCCTTTCAGTTGAATGGAACTATACCAGTTCACACCAGTCGAGAGACTAGGCTGCTCCAGCAATGGCTTGTCCTTGCTTTTAGTCATTTATAGTCAAAAGATCTCCTTCAATTTATAGTCATTCCAAGAAAGATATTAATTCATTTATGAAAAGAAGGCCAGAACTGTTTAAAATTGAGAGATGTACGGAAGTGCTTTGTGGCAGATATCCTTTACAAAAGTATATCTGCATGCATAATTGAAAAGTAGGGATGTTAGCAGGATAAAAATAACCGGACGTAAAGAACACATAGCAAAAGTAGGGTAATATGAAATGACAGTGAAAATATGGATGAAAGAGGCCAGCAAGGATCTGCCAGCAAATACTGATAATTCATTTTATAATTCCAGGATTTCTGGAATTCTGCAGAAGTAGATATGCTCATAAATGGATTGTAATTACTCTTCTGTAAATAGAATGTGGGGAAAATATTGGAAGATGCAATAGTGATCCATACTCTTTTAGCACGAACTTTCATTTTTGTGTATTTATTGAAAATTCTTCATGTTATGGAGAATCCTATCATTTGACAGGAGCATTAGATTTAATTAATTAGGATTTTCACATGCCTATTTAGTGTTTCAGCTGTTCTGGTACATTGAAGCCTAGGAACTGATTGTTTTTGCAACAGCACTGGGAATCCAATCTACCTCCTGGCTTGGCAAGGTCTTTCCACGTAGCTCTCAGTAGGGGAAGTCACTGGGCATGTTTTCATAGAAGTTACTTCTATTACTGGCCCTTTGACTTCCCCTAGGGAATTATTCACAGCATAATTCGTTGCAGAAACAAGAAGTGTTTTCATTTGCTTTCACAACAAACTTCAGTCTGTGATTGATAAGAATATGAGAATTTAGGAAAAGCTAACAATAGTAAATCCCTTTAATTAGGGGGAAAAAAGACCTAGAGAAGGCTATAAACTGTGTCTATGCTTAGTCTGTTCTAAAACTTGTTCTAAATTTTGTTTGCATAATTTATTTCATTTGGTTTAAACCAGATATGGGTTTAAATGACGTACATATTTAAATACAATTCCAAAAAAAAAAAAAATCTTTATCATCCAGACTTCTATGGCCTGATTTTAATCTAGATAAAAGCATGGTTTTCTGTATGTGTTTTCATCCTTGTTCTCATTCATGCATTCTTAACCAAGCATCTCTGAAAGCAATCTGGTACTTGGTTACAAATACTGGTTTTTACATTTGTAAAAAGACTTCCATATACACCTACTTTCTGTTTAAAAATAGAGTCTGTTGCACAATAAAGAAAATATTTTAATTGGAATACTATCTCCTAATTATTTGATGACTAGGTATAAAATTTGAACCTTTGAATCATATGCCAAGGATAATACTAGGTTAAATGCAAAGTGCCATTCTGTTAGTCCTGACTGTACATTAGAGAATGGCTGGTTGAATTGTATTTCATATTTCTTATACTAGTTTTTTTGATTGCTAGGATTTACAAAAATGCAACTCCTAAATCTCTTCTTGAGAAACATAACACCAAGGCTTCTTATAAATGGAACAATAGGACTTCAAGGATAGATAAATATTTAGTTACTGTTTATTGTGGGAACTCTTACACACTGAAGAAAGGTTGTTTGTTTTATAGCAACAAGCACCCTAGAGCTAACAGTTATTTATCTTCTTTTTTCCTTTTGAAGTAACAGCCAAATATTTGCAGAGAGTATGTGCACAGAAATGCCAGTGAAATATAATCAAGCTGCCTAATCAGAGATGGATTTTGGTATGAACTGCTAGACTTTGTCCTTGTGTTGCAAAGATATTCCAGGAGCCAAAATGGGGCCTCCATCATTGTATTATTTACTTAGACAAATGTGGTCCCCAATCAGAGAGAAGGAGAGTATGCACATGCTCCATGAAACATCTTCTAGTCATGCTTTGGGAAAAGGACATAGAATCATAGAATGTATTGGGTTGGAAGGGACCTCTAAAGGTTATCTATTTCAACCTCCCTATAACAAACAAGGACATCTCTAATTAGGTCAGGTTGCTCAGAGCCCCGTCAAGCCCGACCTTGAATGTCTCCGGGGGGAGGCCTCCACAACCTCCCTGGGCAACCTGTCCCAGTGCTCAACCACCTTTATATTAAAGAACTTTTTCCTAATGTTCAATGTAAATCTACCTTTTCTAGCTTAAAACCATTACCCTTTGTCCTATCGCTACAAACCCTCGTGAACAGAGCCTCCCCCGCCTTCCTATAGGCCAATTTCAAATGTTGGAAGGTCACTATAAGGTCCCCCTGGAGCCTTCTCTTCTCCAGGCTGAACAATCCTGACTCTCTCAGCCTGTCTTCATAGGAGAGGTGCTCCAGTCCTCTGATCATTTTTGTGGCCCTCCTCTGGACACACTCCAACAGGTCCACATCCTTCTTGTGTTGGGGGCTCAATGACTGAGTTTTCAGTATTCTCCTTCTCCCAGGAACCTCACTAACGATACGGCTCATGCTGTCTACATGAGGAGTAAATATCACTACTTCCACCCTCCAGACAGGGAAGAAGAGAAAGAACACTTTGACCTCCAAAAAGCAGGGCCATATCTAGGTTTTAATGGGTTTGGATTATCTGCCTCCCCTTGAATTGTGAGCGATTTGGTAGCAGCCCTAGGGAAGCCAGGGGTCACAGAGTGAGCAGGGTGTGTCATCCTGTCCTCACAGGAACACAAACCAAAGGCAGAGAAAAGTCTTCATTCAAGAAAGGCTTAAATGCCTATTTGCATCTCCCTCTTCTTGAAGAACTTCTGAAACTTGTTTAAATGCTTAACTAAATCCACACTGCTGTGGTAGGCCTGTTGTTGTGTTTATGTACTTTGTAACTTGCCTTTGGTCTAGAGAAATACAAGTTCAGGGTTTTTTTGAGTTGGCCCATCAGGTGTCACACATTGGTACACAAAAATGCACAATCTGATGAGGTGACTAGAAACCCAGAGCCATGCTCAGCCCAGCTTTAACTGATACCTTCCTGTTGCCCCTTCTCCTTCGATGCAGAGCAAGCAGGGGGCTTAGGGAGTAGGACCCATCATACAGATCAGATCCATCATACAGATCCACCACACATGCATAGCTTGTGGTCAAGCCATCCCCTTCTGCCAGCCTGTGGGCAGCCCTCCCCTTGCAGGACTATGAAAGCCTCCAACTTCACCAAAATGCCTCTTGCATCTATCGCACTGAAGACCACAGATTCAAAGCCTACCCTTAGCAAACCACCATTTCAGAAATAGTTCCAGGGAGAGCAAAAGAAACTGCTGTCCAAGCAATATACACAGATGCAAGTACTTTGTTGCATCATTAATAAGGTTGTTTGTTTCACCACTTGAAATTCATACAGAGGCCTCTTTTCCATAGTCAGAATCATGCCTGGCAAAAGTTTTTTTGAAAATACCTATGACTAAGTAAGACTAAGTTCAGAGCATTGTGGCTTTTTGGTTCTGATTTCTTTTCAAAAAGGGTTAATGAAAACCATTTCCATAAACTGACAGCAACAACCATAACACACGTACAAAAACAAGATAGAAGTCTCATACGGGAAATATTTCTGCTTTCATTTTTATTTTATGAATACATATACAAGAGATGCATAATCTTCCATTATCCAGGCTTAAAAGTAACAGGTTGGTTGGTTGTTTTTTTCCAAAATAGCTTAAAGAGGAAAATAAAAATAAGGATGGAGGTGCAACATATCCAAACCATACAGTTGAAAAACTTGCTAAAATTACTGCTGAAATGTGAACATGTGGAGGGTGTGTCTGTATGTGTGTATCGTCCGGTACTGTAAAAGGTATTTATGTGTATGAATTAAAAAATGCTTTGGCATTACCAGAGATTCCTCCATGTACACTTTGTTGACATTCCTGAAATAATGAGAGAATAAATTCTGAGAATTATGTATCATTTTCTCTCCTTGGCATCAATGTCTTTAAACATAGGGGGGAAATTAAGAAGAGTCTGTGGACAAGAGGCTTTACTTCCATACTAAGATGGTTATATTAGCAAGATGCAGCAGGATGCAAACAGCTTCAAGTAGAAGAGAAGGAGATATATACTTATATATGTCTATAATGTAAAAATGCTTATTTTATATGAGAAAGGAAGATTTGTCAAGATAACATAAAATGAACCACTCTAAGACTAGCTTCCAGCAAAACATTTTGCTTTATTGGATCTATTTTCTAGCTACAAGTCAAGCTGACATCTGTCAAGCTTTTTAACTTTTTATATGGCAGTCTATAAGAAATGTTTCATGCAACGTCTACAATGCTAAATACAGGGTAAATAACTGGGATTAAACAGGTGAGGAATAACAGACTATAATAAGGACCAATAACAGCATATTATGTACATGGAGCCATATTATATTCTCATGTCTTCACAGTAATGTGCAAATGTGACAAATATGGCTTTCATTTTTTTTCTAAAGAAAGTAAGACATCATTATACAGAATAACGTTTTAGAACACTGAGGAGGATTTCACCTTTTTGTGAAACCTGTTCAATCTTCATTGCATTAGGGTTAAGGAGCCACCCCGGCAGGGAGGTGTAGTTCAGGTGTTTTTCCAGAAGGGGGCACAGATTCCTAAGGCACAATATTAATGTTAAACATTTTTAATTTAAGTCATGCTATTTTATTTTAGTTTGTATTTTTTTTTTTTTTTTGGTTATATGAAATAATAGGTTGTTGCTAGTTATATAATAAGCAGTTGATTGTAAAAAATACAATGTTAAAGGCTACACTACATGCCTACCTGTAGCTCCAGAAACATTAACTAATTTGAAAACACACTATACAGCGCTGCATATTAAACCTCTGTAGGTTTTTGGTAATTTTCTTTTCCATACATGTAGCAGAGAGTTATAAGGCTTCTGCGGAATAATAACATTATAATGAACAAATATTTTACACTCTTCCATAACGGTATTTACAGTTACTATAACTCATATTTTGTCATTTGGTAAATAACACGTATCTTGTATGCATCCTTCTTGCCTATCTAAAGTGCTTGCATAACTGCATGAGGAAAGAAAATGCATACCTGCTTTAGGTGCAACAAACCCTCAAAAGAACTAGATGAAATATTCATTGTGGATCTGAAATGCATTCTCAGAAACTGAAATTATTGCTAAATTCAGTGCCCTCACTAGGCAATCATCTATATTATTTGTCATATATAAATATATGCATATATACTAGTATGTATGTACATGCATACACATTCATCTATCATGTAAAAGATAGATTTCATTTTTTTGTCCATCAACCTTTTTCATTTTGTGCTATTCAACTTACTTGTGCTATAACTGAAGCTGGATTAAAATCAAAATCTTAACATGCTACTACTAACAATCCTATGATTCATCAGCACGTAATAAAGACATTATGAAAAAGAAAGTTGAGATGATGACAAATCAGGAGGTTTTGAAATGCACTGAGAATAAGGCAATAGGCTGTACATTACAGCAGAGGAAAAGCTGAAGAAATTCTGGAATTCATAAATGCATCTTACTGGAGTGAGAATTGCTCTCCCTACTTTCCTGCAGAGTCCTATGCTTTTTCCAATATCACTCTCCAGAATGCAAGCTGTATAGTTTCTGCACCTACCAACACTTTTAATGGTAGCAAATCGAAAGCTTATTAAAAATGCCCTGATGCCACAACCTGGTAAAATAAGGCACTTCCAGGGCTGGATTCCAGCGGTGCCATGCCAAAAAGATCAGCACTGGGAAGAAGCACAGAACGTTTTGCTGAGTTTCCTAGTTTTGTCCCATGAAATGCGCCATCTCGGAGCCTATGGTCTCCTCTTTCTTTTGAGATGATTTTCTTTAAAGAAGCCTTTTCACCAGCTGAAGTTGAGGAGCTACTTCTTTGTAAGCAAGAGGTAAATCTTCAGTTCCTGATATTCAGTAAGGTGGAAGATCAGAGTGGTACCAAGCAACGTCTTCAGTTTATTCGGTATCTCTCTACCCAAGCTGACATGTCAGCTAAGTCAAAAGTGTGTGTTGATTTCATACTAGGCTTGTATTGAGAGCTATGAATGGACATTGGTACTGGAAAGGTCATTCCTTATAATTTCATTTACTGCAAAGAAAGAAGACAAGAGAAAAGGAATTGGTTAGTATCACACTGCTGCAGGAAGGTCTCTTCACACAGCCCCCCAAAACTTGCATCTATTCCTTGACAGCTTCAGTACAGCTCTGAACAGCAAGGGGAACACCATGAGATAGCTCGTACAGGCTGACCACAGTGCAAACCAGCAGATTAACCAAGGTTATTAACATGCTAAACAGTGAAAAACCAGGCACCACAAGAACAGCAGCATCCTGGATCTTTAATTGCATCAAACATATTTAACATTTCAAATCAGTTACAGATAAAACATTTCATTTGCTCTAGAACTGGCTTGGAAATGTAAAGTGAAGAGAATGACAGGAAAACTTAGAATAATCTACCCCTTCCATAAAAAAAGCCAGCTGGAAAGTATGTTAGCCATGATAGGTACTAATGGCAGAAAGCTGCCAGCCACTGAACCTGGGTATGTACAGCTGCAATGCCTAGATAGAAAGCGACTTCACGTGCTGATTTTTTCCACTGTGGGATGATATTAGGAAAAAAAAAAAAAAAAAAAAAGAAGAGAAGAAACTGCCGCGTGCTTGCCCATTCCTTCAAACTGGTAAGACATGTAAAAATATATCCTCCTTTTGTGGTTACCAACACATGTGGGCTCCTATCTGCACAGACAGATGGGAGGGACAAGCAAGTTAAAACTCTTGGCAAGAGTCAGAGGAAAGCATAAACCAAGGTTGGCTATCTCAGTATCAGCCAGTCGGACTGCATCTCCACTGATAAAAGTGTTGTTTTCTTTATTCACAAGTCTTCTTCTATTCTTTTCCCTCTCTCCCGCAGATATCAGGCAATAGAGTTTCCCACACTCCGGTCAGATCCATTTATCAGCTTGTGATTTTTGGCAGATGGACAGGAAATGACTGAACCTGGCAAAGGCCATCAACAGCAGACTACACAACATCCCTTTTATTTCCACCCCACCTCCCTGCAGCGACTGCCACCACCTGATTTACATGAAGAAAGACAAAATGCCATCAGTAGGGCTATCATAGCTTCTGAGTTTCCCTAACATTGCTGGGAGTGGGAAACACGTGCTCACGTCATGGAAGCACCACAGAAAAACACGTTTTCCTTTCCTCGTGGGCTGCTGTTCACAGCCATCGAGATAACTTCATGTGTTTACTGGAAAAGACCAAGCCTGTCTAAAACAAACTTCCTGAAGAAATTAGTTCGGTCTGGTTTTTGTTTGTTTGGGGTTTTTTTTCTGCAGACCTATTGCCCGTTTAGTAATTGCAATGCATGAATCAGCCAGGACTCGTGTCACAGGTCCTGGCCACCAAAACAACTTCTACCAATGGATACGCATACCATGCTTCAGAAAGGAAGTCTCAGTTGTATTGTAACTACCTATTTATGGCAGCAAACTCAGAGCAGTATGGAAATGAGATGTGAAGACAAAGCAGTTCTTCTCTTTAGAGTGTCTTGGAGTTCATCTTTAATATTACCAAACAGTGGCAACAAATTGAAGGAGCAAGCCCTGCTCTGTGGCAAAGACTGCCCAGCATGTACCCAACCAAAGCAAGGAGTGCTACCCTGTTTACATACTGCAAGAGTCTGGACAGCTTCTGGGACTGAGTATCTGCCTTGAATGCAGAACAATGCAATTCTTTTGTGGGATGATTTTTCCATGATGCTTTTGTAAAGATAGTTTCTTTGATGAACTTCTCAAACCAGCAATGAGTATGCAGCAAAACCACACAGTGATATCTCGGTGTTGTGCATGACAAATAGAAGATAAATCCTCTTACGGGGTGGACGTTGTCACAGTTTTGCTAACTTTCCCTCAAAAATTTGTTAAATCAAATTAAGATACTACTCAAGGCTATCCTTGGTCTTTGTACAGTTAGTGCTTAGAAACATTAAATAATTAATCTTCACAGCACTTCTGTAAAATGTGAACAAATGCATCACCAGTATTTCACAGGAAGGTGGAAAAGTGAAGTAGCTCCCCATCTCAGGCAGGATTAGCACTCAGGTACCTATCTCAAATCTCAGACTAATTCTATAGCACACGTTGAGGCACTTGCTTGATTCATTCAGTAAAACTTTCAAAAGTAACATCCCCCAGCCCATACTTTTCCCTGTTAAAGCTTACCAGTAAAAGTGCTTCAGAAGCAGCTTGATGACATGAGGGTCTAAAAGCCAAAGGTCCATCTCCAAAATTGGCTTAGGCACTCAGAGGGTGCCCTTTCCAGCCATGCTAGGTAACCTCAGCTGAATCCTCTGCCACTGTAGGACACATGGCTTATCCTAGATGTATGATAGGACTTTTCCTTTCAGCTGGGAGCCCATCTGCCTTGCCTTAGCCTATGGTCCTTTGGTCACACTCCCTCCAGCTCTCAGCAGCCAAACCAATCTGTCCCCAGCTGAAATAACTCATAATTTTGTTATTGACTCCAACAGGACACAGATTAGACCTCTGGCTTTATTGCTCATTTTTATTATATGTTATTTTCTCAACAGAAGTGGATTCTAGTACCTTGATGAGTAGCAGTGAAGTCTGGTGTCCTCGTGTAGCAACATCTGACAGCTGTTCAACAACGGTAACTAGACAATGGACTCGGAAGACCAGTGAACCTCAACCCAAGTGCAATCATTGCCACCGGAACTCACAATCAAACAGGGCCAAAAACTGCAAGAGGACATTCAATACCTCTCTCATCCATGGTGGCCCATGAACAGTGTGGCTCAGACACAGGTCTCTATTTGACTGTTGCTCGTTCCCCTTTACCTACCACAGTGTCAAAAACACAAAAATTCCCAACGCAGCTGCAAAAATCTACAGAAAGGGACAAGGGTGCATGCAGAAGGCCCAGGTGGAGCAATACTTGTTCCAGCAACTCAGCCAATCTTGTAGAGGTAGACCACTAGCAGAGAGCACTAAACACAAGAGCTGAAAGGGGAAGTGTGCTGAGAGCGGGCTTTCCCATGCTGCCCGATGAAGCACCTGAGGCTGGAAGGAAAACCCTTTGGTGGGTGGGAACAGGGGGAAACCAACTGGCAAGCACATGTGAAGTGTGCTGGGTGACGCTTGCTGAGTTCAGCTAGAAGGATGCTCCCTGCCACCTCCAGCTGCATGGTCTAGCACTCCCATGAAGACATTCCTCTCTCCCTCCAGGTCTGAGAAACACATGTTGAGGAAAAACCTGTTGGGGGGAAATGCAGTTTTGGGTCAGTTAAAATTACATGAAAATATGGATAATATTTCTCAAATAGTTTCAAATGTCTTTAGTATCAACATATTTCATTTCAAATTTCTGGAAAATTTGCTTCTTTTAATACTCCAAAACATATTAACATTTTTGTTCTGTGTTAGGAAATATTTCATTTTGGATCAAATGGAATGTTTTGGAATATTTTGTTTGACCCAAAACTGATTTTTTTTTTCTTTTGGCAAGAAAACATCAAATATTCTTGTTTCAGGTTGACCCAAAATTGTCCTTCCCAGCAGCAAATAAAAAATTATGTTACTGAAGTACAACTGCTGAAGCATCCTGTATGTCCATCTGTACCTTCTGAACCTGGTTTGGTCTTCATGGTTTTCTGCAGCAATGAGTTCCACAGTTTAGGAATGTGATGGTGGAAAAGTACTTTTTTGTTTGAAATTTGTTTCTTGATAATTCCATTCCTGTGTGCTGTGAACAATCTGACTGTTCACTGTTCATCCTCTCCTTTGCCATTCATCGCACTCCCTCCCCTTGGTATCTTCAGGGTTCCACTTGGTCTTATAGGACCACTGCAGAATACCCCAGAGAGGTAAGATACACTGCTCATGCAGAGAAAATAATCAGTATTTTTCTCTTAGTTCCCACCTTTCTAACAAAATATTTATTAGATACTTGAAGAGAGTCAGCTGGTTGCAGTCTTGAATGCTCAAGCTTTGGCTTACAAACCCATTACTACAAGAGGATTGTGTGTGCTCCACAGAAAGCAGTATTCAGCACAAGCAGGATTTTGGCCTGGGTTTGAGTTTCATTCCTAAAGTAAATGCTGGTCTTTGATTCTGCTGCTGCTTGGATACACATCCATTGATGTCTGTAGTACCATTCCAGGAGCAGTTGTGTTTTGAATGAGCTCAACATTTTTCAAAGAAAGGTTGCAACAGCTTTACACTCGTTTTTAAAACAACATAACCTCAGTACTCAAAAAGACCCGTTTTATAGGCAGGACAGATGAGACCCAAAGAATTACCTGGCTTGCTGAAGGCCCTACATACAGCCTAGCAGCAGATCTGGAATAGCATGCAAGATGTTGAATTTTCAATGCCTAGATTAGCACAACACTTCCCTTAAAACAACAGGCTGATCCGCAACAGATCAAACAGCTGAGTACAATGATTTGCACCACCTTTGTCATTAGAATTCTTTCACTGTTTTTCTGCTGGCTTTGGGGAGGGAGGCCACTGTTGCTTTTATAGCTAACACCTACAGTTCCCCACAATGCTTTCCCTCAACTGGTATTTTCCATTGTCACGTTCAGCTTTTCCACTGACAGAAAGTCAAAAAAATAATAGTGCTGAGAAATGCAGGTAACACGTGACCTCTCTACCTGTCAAGGCGCCTGAAAGAGGAACCTTTCCTTTGCTAAACAGCAGATGCCACGGTAGCAGGATGTGGTGAGCTGTTACACCACAATTTAGTTTAATAAGGAGTTTTTTCTTCTTGTATTTAATTTTGCTTTAAAATGCCCTTGCAATGGAAAATTTTGCTTTACTAATTAGCAAAATCTCTTGCCGATGCAACAGTTTGGGTTCCTGCACAGAACAGGACAACCAGTTATAGCTGAACAAATGTGGGTTCCATATATAGATGTGAACTTCATAGGAAATTGAATATTTTTAACATTTGGTGGCTGTATATAGGTTCCATCAACTGGCAAAACTTTAAACTTTTGCAGATTTTCGTTCTCCTCTGACTGCTGATATGGATAACACTGGGGCCTTTTGTTTCAATAAAATACCTGTTCTTCTGAGACAAAGTTCTGCCTTCCAGCTCAGATACTGATCCCACTCACATCAAAGTTCCAGGGTCAGTGGTGCAGGGGGTGGGGAGATGGCACATACAGGGGGTTTCTACAACTGGGGACCTCTTTGGGGCTACAAATACAAGAGCTTGGAAGACTTCATACACCGAAAGGTGAGTGAACCGGAGTCTGAAAAAATGGAAGGTGAGCTGAGAGCTATGGTCAAACTCACAATTACAAAGACCTGCGTCTACAGTTTTGGATGGGGACAACGGCACTTAGAAAACATATCCCACCTCTCTTCACTTTGTTAGAGGTAACATTAACGCTCAAGTCTCAGGCTGAGTTAAGCCGCTGTCTGTTCATACATCACATATGGAAGGCTGTGGAAGTCAACAATTATCTTTTCATTTACTTCAATCCACTTCAGCAGTGGCCCAGAATGGCTTGTACAAGGAAAGTGAGTAGTGGAGCTGTGGTTGTATTTACTGTTGCACCCGTTTCCAGCTGCATGCTTCTCTTTCACAAGTGGGCTTTGTGGCTCCCTTCTCCGCTCTCTTTTAAGGGGTGTGATAGAGCTGTAGCAAAAGGGCACCAATAGGTTTTGCACAGAGCTGACACCTTCACTGGAAGGTGATTCATTGGAAATGTGTGTGTTCTTGTTCCTGTGTAAGCAGTGATGGCATCAACCCATTTCCTTCAGGATGGTTTTTGTTTCCTTATCAATAGGAAGAGCCACACAGCATGTCCCAAGACACCCAGGCCTTCAGCAACACATCAACCTTTTTTCCACAGCTTACTAACCAGTCTCTGCTTGTTACTTCAAGTCCACCTGTGATCGCTGCAGACCATTATCTCTATCACGGAGCAGAACTGAAGCACGAGGTTCAGAGGCCGTAATGCTCTCTTACCGAAAAGAAACAAAAGCGACTTTCTCTGACTGGTGCACCTGTCATGGAAAATACAAGTAATACCAGATGCATCTTTCAAGCTACATGTGTAAAAAGCCTGTGTGAAATTGCACCCAGATTCTGCCATGTCTAGACAATCATGCTTCATCTTTCAGATGGGTATAACTGCCCAAGCAACGCAATGCCACGTTCGGATACCACCTTTGGACCATGTTTGCCGCTGGTCAAACTACACAGCTAGGTGTCGCATTTGAGCAATCTCCAGAAAACAGAGCAGTCCTGAAAGCAAACCTGCCTCAGTTTGGCTCATCATTTTCCCTTCCAGTAGAATTACTAGCACAGGTCAAGTCTTACATCGGTGTAACTACAGTGACTCTGAGGTCAGGGATGTCTCCACATACCTTGTTACACAGCACTGACGTACCCCTGAACACTCTGAATTTCCACTGTTGGCAACAGCTCACCGCTCACAAGCATTGTGGAGCGAGGACTGTTTTCCTCTCCACTGGGTACAACTCTAACAACGCTGTCACTATTCAGCATATAAACAGGGACAGGGAAACATAACTCTGGAGTGAGTCTGCAAGTTTGATGCTGACACCACGCTACCTGTAGCACTGCTCTATAGTATGACGTTCACTTTGCTGTCTATAATCACTGCCCTTGGATTTTTTCCAACAGAGATGCCACATCTTGCTCCATCAGGCTCCTGTGCTCTTGTAGGCCCTTCATTTCAGATGCAATGCCACATATTAACATCACTGAAGAGGAAGTCAAAGTCACAAATGAATGCAGAGGAATTTTAAAAATACAGGAAGAAAAACTATTTTCCCTTCTCTCCATATAAATATTTTATTTAAAGAGAAAAATGGCTGAATATAGACATATATAGAGGTAGTGAAGAAAATAAGCTCCTGGTATAAATCCCATCACATGAGTAAAATCCTACAGTTTTATCAGGGTAACTACTGACCTACTCACTACTAATAAGCAGCACTCCTTTCTGACAGATGAAAGCTGCAACAAACAACATAGGATTATTACTTAAATCACTGAAAATAGGGATGTCTTAAGAGAATTTATTTTTTCAAAGCTAGTATTGTCCTGTGAACAAGAAAAAAATCAGAAAACAGTGATACAAATTCCTGAGGTGCCAGCACGTAATACAAAACTATAGATCACATTAAAGCTTACTGAATTAAAAACCAAACCAAACAAGTCTTGTGAAGCAATGGAAAATATAACTTCACACGTTCCATAAAGAAGTCAGATCTTGTATTACCTCAGGTGTCCTGGATGTATTTAAACCTTAAACTTATTTTTATCTGTTTAATCATAATAAGCCACCACCACAGGGCATGCTATTTTTGGAGACAGCGAATAGGACAGTGGAGCAAGTGAGTGACAACAAGTAGCAGGTTTTAATAAAACATGATCCTCGCATATGAACATCGGCTTGGCACGATGGATGGTATTGTTGTGTACGACAGTCATTAACATGGAGTCATTTTCCTACCTGCTTTGCCGTATTTAGCTCAATGACTCCAAATAACACAAAATCTCCCAGAGCGGCTGCACTGCAGAGTGCTAATGGGAAAGGTTCTTCGCTGTAGCGCGATGACAGCACCATGAGGCGGTAATGTAACTGGGACTCTTGACTAGGTGCCCAAACTAAATGAGTCCCATCCTATTGCACTGAAACTCCTGGGTTCGGATTTTTTCATCCCTCCCATATGCAACCCTGGGAACACCCTGTGTCTCTTGCTCTGCAAACACTTAGGGATGAATTCCCTGGCTGCTGGGAATTAGTGCAGGAATCAGCAAAGCCATAGTGATTCCCAGCACACGGAGGTCTAAACTTTAGCTCATTTTCAGTCTCAATCTGAGGGTATATCTTATATACCAAAGAATCCGAGAGTCAACAGGAATTTTCAGTAGTCCTCACTGAGGCCAACCTTGTTCGAGCACCTGGGGTTTGGGCTACGCAGAGGCTGTAACATCTGCTCCAGTATGATGCCAGCCACATTTGACACACACACACACACACACACACACACACACACACACACACACAGACACACACAGACACACACACACACACACAGACAGACACACACAGACACACACACACACACACAGACACACACACACACAGACACACACACACACACAGAC
>JAVSBS010029012.1:18739-29582 GCA_033124195.1 Coracias cyanogaster | reverse complement strand
TCTGTGGGTGGACATCTTCCTCCTTATCTGCTGTGTCAAAGAGGAAGATTTCTTTATTAAAACTAGTTCTAAAGGTAGTATCTTTTCCATGTATGTCTTTGTGTATGGGGGTGGTGGACTTTTTTTTTTTCTAAACCGCTTGCCAAACTGAAAGGTTTGGAGGTGTTTTTCTTTATAATTTCTTCTTTTTTTCTTTTCTTTCAGAAGTCATCTCCAGAGTCAGCCCAATTTAAAAGGTATTCAAAGTGGCTAAAAATGTCTTTGCTTAGCAGATTAAGAAGTATCCTGTCTGAGCTGTAAAATTATACTAATAATAATAGCAGTAGTAATAATAATAATAGTAGTAGTGATGTAAGTTTCTTGCTCTAGTGACTTTCCACCGGTGCCTTTTGCTGTTGCCCTTTGCCAAGTGCTGCTAAAAGCATTTATGGGAGGCTGCTGGATGAGCGGGAAAGCTGATCTGCTTTAGGCGCACACCAGACACAAAAGGGTAGAGCGTAAAAAAGGGACGAGCTTTTAGAAACGCATGTCCCTGGGGCTGCAAAAGGAGTTTTTCTCATCTGGTGAGGGAGTGCCAGCAGCAGTGCCTGCTGGCGTGGGGCTGCCCACGTGCCAGCCCCAGCTCTGCCACGTTGGTGCCGTGGAACGCTGCTCCCAGCCAAGTGCTCCTCGGCTCGCGCAGTCCTCTTGAGCATCTCCCTGGTACCCTGCAGGAGGTGATGGCTGAAACTCCCCTTCCTGACACATGCAGCCCAGACACAGTTGTCTACTTGGGCCATTCCTGCTGCCAACACCCCCGTCCTCTCCATTTTTTTTTTTTTTTTTTTTTTTGCAGCCGGCTTTGATTGGAGCCAGAGCCTGGGGTAAATCAGAGGAATTCTAGATTTTTCTGAGTGCTGTGAGCTCTTGCTGTTTTCCGGTACCTACTTCCTGCCATATCTAAAATAACAGCAGCTGCAGGAGTCTGATAGAGAAGAGCTCCAGTGGACAAATTCTCACAAATGGGGTGGGAAAGAAAAAAAAAAGTCAGTTATTAGGGATTTGATAACACACAGAGCCAGGATCAGATTCATTGTTGAAGTCAATAGCACCACAGGCTGTGGATGTTGTTGTCAGAAGAAAACAAATCCTGTAAAATGGCCATGGGAATGATAAGTCTCCATGTTTGCTGGGATAACAGAGGTAGTTTTACAGCACTTGTCCTATTGTACGGAGTATCGTGCCTCGATTAGCTAATGTCTCCAAGGGCCAGATAAGCGAGGATGAATGTTCTGCCCTAGAAGCTTTCATGCTTTCTCTTTGTCATGGCTATCTCTGGAGAGCTCCAAGAGAAAGCTTTGCACACGTAAAGAAGGCCCCCCACTTCAGAGAAGAACATTACAGAAAATGGAAAATTGTTGGAATTATCCCGTTTTCCATGGAGAATGCATGGTGCAGTGTTGTCATTGCCTTGTTACAGACCACACGGAAGAAAGAGTACAGCAACTCAAGAGACCTCCAAAATGCCACAAAGGGACCTATGTATCTGTACAGTAACTACTCCAATAGAGAAATTTCTTTTCCCTACTGGAATGAAGTGGGACAGAAACTAGCACGGTGAATTGACCCAGAATATACTTATCCACTGTTCAATGTGCAAGAATGTAGGGCTCCTTGAGATTCCTCTGGCCTAGGCCTTGTAACCAACACAAATATTGCTTTAAACACCAGCACACCCCAACAACCAAAGAGAGGGTTCTTAAGTCAGTTCTACAAGTCAGTCACACTACATGCACAATACAGACAGTATTTCAGATTATTGTATGTGCTGTTAACCTTTACATGTTAATGCAATACAATTTTTTACAGTTACTTTGGGAACTCTAACATCTGTATGCATCAACTTTTGGGCCCTTACATTTTTACCCTGCATTAGATATTTTCATGCATTTTTTTAAACACAGGACCTCTTTTAAGAGCACTAAGTCATAGGTTCTCATGACTGTAAGCTGGTGCCTAACCCAAAGAGCACAGAACGCAACAGAGGAACTCTATTCACTTCAGTGGGCTTTGCATTTGTCCTTACGAAACACAAGTAATATGTAAAGGTGGTCTATAAATGCACAAGGTACAGGTCTGATGACTTGGCAGGAAAGAATCAGTCAATGCATTGTTAACACCCTATTTTGCTCATTACTGCCTATTTAATGTTGACAAGCAAAAAAGGCAAGTTGATCTGTTCTCTTCCTTTGCTTGAATTTTGAAGCACACACAACTTCTCTGATTTCAGCAGACTTACTTCCAATCCCTAGAACTCAAAGAGGACAATCACATTTCTGTGTTTACTTCAGTGTGTTGGCTTTAATACATATGTGTGTGGGTACAGTTTGATCTTAAAGCCTTACCAGCTTTCTAGGGAATAGTGGGAAACCATACACAGGGTTTTAATAGCATGTGGTTTTTCTTTTCTAGATTCTAAACCATTTCTCTAGGCCTAAAAATCCATGCTTTGCTTGAATACACAACTCAGCTGCCAATTTTTAATTGTTAAGACAAGATGATGATAAGCTATTTGGTTCTTCCTATCCCTAAAGAGGCTTCTTAAAACACAAATCATCTTTGGTTCATGTTCAGGTAATAACAACTAGAATTACTCAAAGTGGCCAAGTTTAGACAGACTAGACAATACTCTAGCCTAAACTTGTAAAATCTAAACTAGGTTTGTTTTTTTAAAATCACCCTTGACAATATAAAGAGAGTGAGTTTGTATTTCTGAAAAAGTAGAAGTAGTTAGAAAATATGAGGCATTGCCTAATACTATTTTAAGTACTGTTATGGCTGTACTGTATTAGATATGCTTATAAAGTAGTACAGTTACGGTAACCTAGTTAAGGAATTTGGGATTAGAATTAATGAACTTTCCTTTCATACTAGACTAGATCAGATCACAGAAGGAGATCAGTCCATAACAATTCTCATCTTTTGTTCAAGACAGGAGAGCACATTGAAGGCCAGAGACAAACTGAACAGCAGCACTGCAATTATTTACTGACATGAGACTGGAAAGAATATCACATAGCTACATGGAGCACAACTTGGACTTTAGACACATAGGAAAGAACAGTTCATTTTGTGCCACTAATCGTAGCCAAGGATTAAGATATTTTGGAAAAGCCCTATTATTTCTCATTCTGCAAACCAGGATTTCATTACTAGTAAATCACTAAATTTATGAAGTCCATTAATATAAATTAATTTCCTTTCCTGATTTCCATTGGCATGTGAGATACAGATATATAATATAAATAAATGCCTGCAAAAGAAAAGAAAAAGATACACAGAAATGTCTGTTTGTACTTAAAAGAAGAGTAATCTCAAGTGAGGAGGTAGCTAGACCTGTCCCTGTAGCTACTACATTCATTCTTAAATAAACAGGTTTAGGGTCTGAACAGGTACACATCTGTGCAGCTGCACTACATCTAGATGGATCTATGCTGACTTACTCCAGTTGTGTCTATCAAGAATAACTGAAGTAAATTCTCCCACTCTTAAGATTTTCATTTTGCAGCAGCAATGTAGCATCTAGATGTCTCTACCATGTTACGAGAAATATTCCTACTTAGACAACTTATAGAAGAACTCTTGCAGTAATTTTAGCGTGTCGAAGGGTGGTGTTTTCACCCTGCAGTGGTGCTTCCCCTCAATGAAAGTTTTCATATGAAATTTAAAACTGTCTTCAGACAACTTTCTGAACATCGACTTTTTTCAGAAAATAGGCAGGTGGCTTGCATTGCTCAGGGGACCATGCACAATAGAAAGCATGATACAGCTTCATTTAGCAATGCAAGCATCTGCTAGCTCCTTCCTCAAACAAGGTCTTAACTGATAGCACAGAAATTACGTTGGTCATTGTAGAAATCTAGATTTCATCATCAGAGAAACCATAAATATGGCCACTGAAACATCACGTAGAAGCTGGCTGATCTCTAGCTGCCTGACGAAAGGTTTTTAGGGTTGCAACTCACATGACCAGACATAGGCAGTCCTGTCTCTTACCACCTTCCTAAAATAAAAGGACGGAAAGTTTGTTTCAAATTTCAAAAGTAGATTTTTTTTTTCTTGAATACTCACCTAACAACCATAGAACTGGTTCATCCATTTGTAGATTTCTTGGAAGGAAATCTAGCATCTCCCTCAAAACTCTCAAAGTGAGCACAGTGCTTGAATCCGAAACATTCTTTATAATAATAAATCTACCCCACTGTTAGTTAATTGTACTGTCATACAAGTGCAGGGTCTGTTCCAGCAAACTAGTGCACTGGGGCAGAAGGTGCAGCTTGTGTGTGCCAGTCAGCAGGGCAGACTCTTGTACTAGATCTTAACAACCAACAAAAGACTGGATCATACAGAAACATTTGCATTTTGTTGCTTCTCTGTTTTAAGATGGTGACATTCCCCATAACAAAATCCAGCAGTAGAGAAAGGTTTAGAGAGGACGTTGCTCTTTTAGTTGAGCAGATGATTACTTTTTTTAAAGTATCTGAGTGATTTTGGTCTGGAAACACTTACAAATTTTTGATGAGACACCATTCAGTCCAGGTGCTTTTCCCAAGTTAAAATTAAATATAGCTTTGGAAACTTCAGCAGATGTTATAATTTTTTCTAGTTCTTTTTTTTTTTTTTTGCTACTACTTTGCTTTTATTTAAATGGCTGACTCTAATTGATTCTTTAATACAGTGATTCATATTGTGTTGTGAATCTTCTGTTAATTTACTTGCAAGTGTTATTATTTCCCTGATTTAACAGATCCTGTTTTAGAACATCCATTGAAATTGATGGAATAAGTTTTCATGGCATTTGGATCTTATCCTAAATGTAATTTGAATGCCTTCTTTTGAAAGTTGCAAAGTAAGAGAATTTCCTGTTTTATTCTTCAATTGTATAACCTTGAAAACAAGCTTGGTCAAAGGCTGATCACTTCCACTCCTTCTAGCCATATTTTTCCTGGGTATTTTAATCGGAGAACAGACAATGGATAATATTTTCTGATTTTTACCATTTTTATTGAATGCCAGGTTACACTGCAAGCAGAGTCTTAACTTCTCACCAAGTTCAAGCGACATGATTGCATTTATTCAAAGAGCACTTCCCATCCCCTTCTTTTCTACCATATTTCTGAGGATTTTTTGGGGGTACCTACAGGAGCTCTCTCCACTCAGTGGTAGCAGTGAAGCCCTTTCAGTGTTCCTTAGAAAACTTGGCAATAGAGCATGGAAATAACTCCCAGGGTTATTTGAGGGTCCTGCCCCAGTGGAGCCAGGTCACCAAAACCTTCTACCTCCACGCAGTGCAGCCATCTCACTGCAGATCAATACAGACAGACTGACTACAGCCTACTGCTCAGATACTCTCTCCTCAGATACGTACGTTTAATGAGCACATTGCTCATTTCACCATCTCCACTCATTTTCCTCTGTACTTAACTTATTTTGAGGCAAAGTGAGGTATTCTTTAGATACACTTTTCCATGGCAGGCAAATCCTGGGCTATTACTACTCATTTGTACCATTTCAGTTTTAGACAAACTCCTCTCTCTCACACCCACACTCACTCTTTCCTCTCTTCTTCCAAAATTCATCTTTGCTCATCTTTTTTTTTTTTTTTTTTTTATGGGGATGTTATATTTAACCTTTCTCTCATTTCTCTTTTTCTCAAGCCTTCTTTCACTCTAATTACGCCATCAGGTAGTTTCACAGACATACTTTTAAGTCTGAAACTAAAATGCTTGCTAACCATGCTACAGCATCATGAGAAAGCTTCTATTTTTTTAGTTATGTTTCCCAAGAATAACTGTATATACATGTGCACTTGCTTTCACCTGTCAGAAAGGGCCCCGATCTACCAAGCTGTGCTGAATCCTTGACGAGGAGAAGCCCCACACAGAGCCCCTGCTTCAACTGCGGGTCCTGGAGTCCTGTCACACAGATCTGACTCTGACAGCAAGTATGCACCAATTCAGCTGAGGTCTGCAGCTGTCTCTGGACTTGCAAACTAACAAGACGATGCTTTCACAGTGGCACATCCTTCCAGCAAATCTTTCCTTGACTTCAGCACTGCTGGTTCCTCTTTAGGACTTCAGTTTACCATTGAAATAGTGTGAAATATCTGGGATATTGGATTGGAAAAAGGTAAGCTGAAACTCTCTGCAAAGGACTTGCCACTTTTGTATCTACAATCCTGGTTATATGCCAAATAGGGCAGAAACCAGCAGTTAGTTTGGCAACAAGGAAGGTTTGCAGGTTCCTACCAAGTGGTGACACGGTATGTCCAATGGTGAATCGATGGTTTTAGCAAACTGTAGTGGTGCTTGTCTGGCCTGTAAAGGCCCAGCCTGGGTTTCTGGAAACGGTGGGAGAATTCCTAGAAAGTTCTCTCGTGACAGCCACTGATGCCATGTTTGTCTGCTGATGCAAAAAGTGTACTCTTCCTGTGGTCCATGGCATTTTCTGCCCTGGAATCAGTTTTGCTTCCTTTTCTTTTGGAATGAGGTCTATCCTCATCCTAACATGCTCTCTATGTGGAAGAAAAAAAAAGCAAAAATCCCTGAGACTTCTTTCAGTTACCTAGGGACTCAGACACTAGAGTACAGCAGCCATCTCCACTGCTGGAGGCCCTTCCAGGGCCCCCTTTCAAAGAGACCTTGTGCAGTGCCAGGGTGAAGTACATCTAGCCAGAGCTTGGACTCGTTATACCTTTCTGCAAAACCTGAATTTGCATCAGTTCTAGCAGCTTCAGGAAGTTCTTTGACTGCTAGGGCCCAAGGGACAACTCCGTATCGTCTCGCACAATGGTTAACAGTTAATGAGTTGGGGAAATTTCCCAGAAGAAAGAAAACAAACAAGAGTGCTTGTACTTGACAAAAATCAGGACCAGTTGCTGCACTAACCTCTTTCTACATGACAATTTCACATATAGCCATTTTAGACTGAGAAGAACATTTGAACTTCCCAATATCGCTGACCCAAAGACATATTACTATGAGGAGAAGATGCCTGAAGAATTTGTTAATGGCTCATGCAGATGCTTCGAGGTGAAAGCCCTCAAGTGAATAGCAGAGTCCAAGCACAGCCTGGAGCATGGTGCAGTTATCACAGGAAAAAAAAAAAAGCCAACTAATAGCAAAGAGATCATCTTTACCAGTTGCTTCCGTCTTCCAAAAGAACAGCTGGATAGCAAAAGCTCAGATGCCGGAGAAATATTCAGCAGCAGTGACAACTGCAGCTCAGAGGCTTGCAGCAGCATGGAGCTAGATTTCAGAGCTGCAACGGGCATTTCAGTTCAGAAACTAACTGTGCACAACAGAAGGTCCACAGGATGAGCTTCTCTACCTGACCTCATGTTTCTAAAAGGTTTTACTCAACAGGCACCTGAAGGATTTTCAGTGAAGTCAGTTGTGAGTAGAAGACACTTACATCACTCTCACCCACCACAACTTCAAAGAAGCGAAAGAATCAGTAGGTCTTACAGCTTATTGCATATATGTCTGTGTATATGTGTGCACATATATACACACAGACATAATTTATGTGTGTGTGAATTTGCATACACAGGATAGAAATAAAAGTTAAAATAAATATTCTTCAGTTCTGTATCTTTGAAGGCTTCTCTTGTGACCCAAAATAGCATTTTTTATACTTCTTGTGATTTGCAGAAGATTTTGCTTATGAGGTGGCAACAGAACACATATTTTCCCTCAAGCATTAGAAAAAGAACTGACTGCTGCTCCCAGGGCATCAAAAATGATCTGTAGTATCTACTGAAATATCTGTTCTGCAATCCCAAAGATATCACAAGAGTTATGAAATGGAACAAATCTTTAGCTCTCACTCCCACAGAAATCTAACATCAGGAGCAATCTGGACAGCACAGATATGAAGAGTCAGATCTTCTGCATTCTTATGTGGCTGCAGAAGGGCCAAAATTAAGTAGAAAAACCATGCTTCAGCTGGGCACAGGCAAGGCAAATGAGGAATGTTCTTGTGCATACATGATGCTCCAATAACATGAGCTATAACTACATAAGGACCAAAGAATTTAATCCACTAATTATGCACTTTGATAACCTCTAGCATTGTTTTTCAAGACTGTTTAAGTGCTTATATTGCAATTAATGTACTCAGGGACAATACAATTGGGGAATTTCAACACACTTGCAGCACCATCTCACTTCACTTTCTGATATTTGTCTTGCAGTAGGCTTCGAAGTGTGCAAAATGTAGAAGACCTACCAACAAAGCAAATCCTGTAAAGCAAGCGGAGGGCTGGTCCAGCTCCCTTGTTTGCACACAAGCCTAGCCTGGCTGGCCAGCAAGGAACAGGACCTTGGTTTTCCTACTGTGTTTCTTACTCACTGATTGTTTCCAGGTATTTTCAATGTTCAGACTTTGCAGGCTTCCCCAGTGACAGAGGAGGAGGGGAACATTTTGAGGGTCTGCTTTTTTTCATAAGCTTCCTCCCAGGCCCGAGATAAGCCTGTCGTGGAAAGCCTGTGCCCCCTTTGGTTGCAATCAACATTAGCTCCTCAAAGAGGAGGAAAGACCAGGAGACAGGTTATCAAGCAGCCCACTCTCGACAGCGATGGTCAAACTGCTATCAGGCCCATGACCAAGCCCCCAGTTGTCTGGCAGACGCAGATGAAACAATCCACTGTGTTGCACAGAAATCTGCTAGAAAAGACTCCCTCTCTGCCTGTCTATCAGCGACCAGTTTTCAATGAATGCAGCTATTATGTGTTTTAACTACCAGCCATACGCTTGGTCCCGTTCCCAACGAACCCAAAGGGAACGGTGTTATTGACTTAAGTGGGAGCAGAGGCAGGCCCTTCGCTGCTCTGAGATCTAGCAACACTACAGCTTGCTAGCGCTTAGCCAGGAGCACTGTACGTGAAGTCACGGAGTTTACTCATGAGAGCGCTTCCTCTGACACGTATGTGTTTGCTGGGCCGAGCCGGCAGCTTGCTTCAGCCCAGCTCTGCTGAGATGCAGCAGGGGTCTCTGTGACACTTTGCTCCCTGGAGAAGGGTTTTCTACAACAACTTCCCAAGAAGTGTTTTGCCAGGACAGGTTCAGGACACGAAAGCACAGAGGCCATACACGAGCCACAAGGCCACACCTGACCAGCTAACAGTGCACAGCTCAGCAGAAATGTTTCAAACAAACAACATATTCCTAAAATTAATTGCATTGGAACAAAGCTTTCTCATGAAGCTTGTGCTTCTGCAAGCCACATATTTTCCTTGGCACTCCTCCAGGCTTAAAAGCAGATGTAAATGTTACCAAGGCTTAGATACAGCAACTTCTTCTCCCCTCATTGCCAAGTAAAACTTACAGAAAATAACCCACAAAACCTTTACCATTTGAAACAGCAATGCCAACAGTCATTACCATGGAAATACAAGAGTGAATCAGGCATGGGAGTGAGAAGTGACTTCCTCCCCAACTAACTGCACAGCCACCAGCAGGGCTGCAGCATGACACTGGCTCTTAGCTGGAAAGAGGGAGTGCAATGTGGCTTCACCTGAACGCTTAATGACTCAAAATGTTTAACATGAAGGTGCACGTGCAGAGGCACACCAAACAAGTGCTGGGGTTTTCAACACTAAAAATACTCTTAAGTATCAAAACATTGCAAAGCACGCTGCCTGCTGATTTCTGCAGCTTTCTTGGCCAGTCTCCCGCTCCCTCCATCAGTGTCTGCCGTCACTAAATGAGGGTGGAGGGCTTCTCTGAAGGGACTGAACACTTCCTTGAAATCCTGAGACTCAAGGACCTCCCTGGAAATCTAAGTGTTGATGTTAGAAGCAAGCGAAGTTCACTGCCAAATTTCACAGTATACTGCAGCTAAGAGGTAGGCTGCTCTGTGGGCAACTGCACACCTGGGACTGGAGAAAACCAGCAGTGACACCTAGTCTGGTCAGCTGCTCTTCTGGGGGCTTTTCTTCTGGTGAGCCTCCAGGGAGACTCAATTCAGCAAACCCACTAGAAACAGCAAAACCCGATCCTGTGAGTGTGTGGTTTTGTGTAACAGGATACCCCTCAAACCCAGACGTGCAAGTCCACCAAAGGTCTGACTTGAATGCATTACTTCAGTCCTTCCTTCCTCATCATGTACAACCCAAGCCCCAAATGTTAACGACTCAGCATGTTCTATCACAGTAGCATGAACACTTTCAATCATCATTAGAGACCAGGAGGGTCTAGACTCGGGCACCACGCCAGATTAAGTAAAACTTTCCATGAGGAAAGCTATTTGTTTTCTCCCAGAGCTGCGAGGCTTGGCCAAGACAGAGGGAGGGAAAAGCTTGCCCAAGCCAAGTGTAGACAGTGTTACTGGACTTTGCAGACTACCTGCGTGTTGTTCTAATGACATCTGGACTACTGGAAATCACCGAGTGCACTCAGGAGTTTTCAAAGGCATAATTGTGGCAGCAGCAGACTAAACTTAATGCCTCGAGAGCCAATTGCTTTAATCACGAAGCTGAGATGTATGAAAAAGGATACATTTCAGCAAAAGAATAATTCTGTCTGCTATAGTTCCTGTTCAAATAAACTATATCACCAAACCATGTGCATTTGAAGAATATAGAGAAGGGAAAAAAAGAACATATGGTTTAGAGGCAAAAAACTTTCACATATACTGTATAGGAGATATATGGACTTGTCAGACATCTAACAGTTCAACACTGTAAGCAATTCATGGGAATGACATTAGCAATAGCTCATATTACATCCAGGAGTTACAGCTTTTACTGCAGAAGTTATTTTTAAAAGAGCCATGTTTAAAATGAAATGGCTGGCAGGGCTG
>JAVSBS010029012.1:0-18574 GCA_033124195.1 Coracias cyanogaster | reverse complement strand
AAAGCCTCCTTGTTTTAAAAAAGATGATGATGTGGTTCTGATGCTTCCTGTTAGCCATATATCTAAACGTCAGATACCTTTGTTTATGGCCTGTGTATTTTCATCGTACTACACAAAGATTTATTGATCCAATCAAGTCAAGAGACCTTTATGAAAGCGTCCGTGTGGAGAGGAGGAGGATGAATTAATATGCAAAACTTCAGACAGGAGATTTGTCTTTCAGATATTGTTATTCCGCTTCTGGCTTCTACACAGGACACAGGGCATTCTGGAAAAGTTTTTTCAATGGCAGGTGAAACCCTGGCCCCACTGCCGGCAATGCGAGCATGCCGCCTATCTCAACATGGCTGGGACTGCATCTCAAAAGTTGAGATTAGATTCCAGGCAAAGCTCGAAGCAGCTGAGATCTCCTCCAGCTTCCACGCTCAAGTATACCTTGATTAAAGAATCCTCCACAACGCTGCTTTGCTTTCCATTAAAAACTGCTTTTGTAAAGTTCTGTGCGTTAATGTCACAAATGGGATCACAGCGTGCACAATACACCTTGAAATCTGCTGAGAACCTAAGTCATACCCTTTTTCCTATTGGTACCAATGTATTTCCCCCTTGCTTTTTTCAAAATAGCTTCATTTCATCTGTAATAAACACTACTTTCTTTGATGTTTCTAATGGAAGGAAATAATTTCCCAACTCAGTGTCATTCTGCTGCAGGTAAAAAAGGTAACAGCTTTGTGGGAGTGCCAGTTACAACCTGAAAAATGTTTCTTGGCATTTGCATGCCTAATTGAACTCTCTCCATGCAGATGATAGGAAAGATTTTGAGCTCAGTTCTGTGTTCCACCCAGGCTACACTAGGTCCAGGAAAGGGAAATGGGGTTGAGGAAGGTGATTTCAAGTCACCTTTACCATCTCCTGTTGTGAGCCTGGCCAGTTCCCAGCTGCCTGAACATCCTGAAAGCTGTGTGAACTCACGCTCCACCACCTCTGGCTTGGGGTTTTTTTTCTCATAAAGAAAAGCAGTTAAAATTTGGAAATTTGGAAAAATTATCTGAGCTGCCCTGGTCAACCGAAAAGAAGCAGAATTAGTGCAAGAGCAGACTAGTAGAGCTTTTGACCCAAGTCCTAGTTAGAGGGCCGGAGAGAGGAGCATGTTCAAAAGAGATATAAATCAGGTAAATTTTCACATGCCCTGGACTGGGTCAAGAGACCAGGAAGAGTTCTAATCAGCCTGCAGCTTCCCCAAACTGGCCATCTTTTTGGTCAATGCTAATTCCACTTCACACCTCAAAGAGCTGCAACAGCACATTATACTCATTGATCCCCAAATAAAACATTTTATTGTAAAAGCAATTACTTCAAGGACTTGCACTGAAGAGGTCCCTCAAGCCTGTCTGTGTAAGGATTTCTCAGGAGTTCCACCACCCTACACCACTCCGGGTTAGATCTGAAAGGGGAATGTCACCATGGGCTCCCGCAGAGGACTAAATCCAGACATAAATGTCATATTTCAACCACTTTTAATCAAACCTTGCTGCAAAAGCAGCAAAGGGAGTCACTTATAATCTTTCCTAGGAGGCTGAACTCAGAATTATTTGAAACAAGCGCTGGTATACAAGCCAGATACCTTTCAATATCAAGAGTACAGACATAATATATCAGGTGTCACTTTACAGAGTGAGTTTTAAATACATTCTACATGCTGTATCATATATTCACATACTGAAATGGACAGCACATTTAATGAGTAGCCCAGGTGGCTACTGCAGATTTTGACTTAAAACAAGATTGCCAAGACCAAGCCTTATTTGCCACAATTGAAGTCTCTTTGGGTGCTCCCTTTATATCACTTCAGCTGCCCACCATTACCAATGCAGAAAAACGTCATATACAGGATATATATTTAAATAAACTCACTAACTTTTTTTCCCCATCTCTACTCTGCAGTACAGATGGTCTATATTTGGAGATACTCTAGACCAAAAATAATGAATATTGCTTTGATCCCACAAGCCGAAACCAAAAAATTTCCATACCTGGTCCAAGATTGCTATATGTCTATTAGATACATAAATCAAACCAAAGCAACCAAAATTTTACCAAATATAATCTAGCAGAATCACATCTTTTATTTGTCTGGTAGTCCCATCAGTACATTAGATGTCTATACCTCACATTTCGTAAGTAATTTCAGGTAAAACTGCAGCTATTAAACAGTTACGAGACACTGCAAAGATACACTTCTTTAATGGAGTGATGCTTTGAGAATTTAATTTTTATGTCATTAAAATATTTCATTACTTTTACTTCAGGGATGAGGGAAAGAGTTGGTATACTTAGAGTAGCAGGCAAGGAAAGCAGTCAAGTACATCTGATGTCTCTCTGGCTCTCATATTGTTCACAGGTGCAGAGATTGAAAAAAAAAGGTTTAAATCATGCTGTGTGAAGGGATCTAAACTGAATCAGTGAGACAACAAATTATGACAAGGTAGAGCAGCAATCTACTTTAAAAAAAGAGTAACACTCCCTCCTCACAGGTATGATTTGATATTCTGGTTTTCAGAATATGGTCATAAACCACAGATAGGCTACCCACTCCTCCAAGGAAAACACTTAAAGATGGATATGATACTAACAAGAAACAATGGTGATAGCTTAAAAGCTCCTATTAAAAAAAAAAAAAATCAAGCACATGACAAATGAGTTGCTCCTATTTTATATAAGCCACTCTGCAAAACCCATTCTCCCTTATTCCACAGTTATGGCCAGAGGTCTGAATGAAACAGCACCAGGCACAAGGGCATTGCGTATGTGGAGGGCTTTGCCTTTTCCGTGCAGCTCCCAGTGAACAGCACCTACTGGGACACCAGGAGGAACTACTGGTGGTTTCCAGGTAGTCACTGCAGTGGCCAAACTGCCCTTTGAGACTGTGTGAGGCAGCCCAGATGTCAGCCTTCCATAACCAATAGGTGAGCATGATGTCTTTTTTTTTACTGGGACAGGATGAGTTGATTAGATAGTAGCTGGGCAGGATAAGATGACATCAGATGTGGCTTCAAGTCACGCTTACTCTGGCCTATGGGTGGGCTGCTGCCACCCAGAGTAGTCCTGCTGCACTCCCTGACCCGTGGCAACAGGCTTCCTGCCCTTCTCATGGGCTGGACCCAGCTACTGGACCCAGGGGATGTGGTTCCATGAGCTGACCCAGCAGAAAATTACATGGGTTTTGCTATTTTTGGCAGGTTAATTTTCCATTAGCCTGCCCTGCCACTCCATAATCAATTGATATGACTCAAAGGAAGCAGCAAGAACATGTGGCTAAGGGCAAGATGGATTGAGGCCACCCTTTCCACGGGAGCCTGCAGTTACATCAGATTAAATGTAATGTGAAACCAGTGTCTGCACTGCTGGTGGTAAGGCTGCCTCCATGAAATGCATACAGCCTAGATCTAAACGGCTTTCAGCCTGACTCACAGTTCCATGCTCCTGTGCCATCTGTCCAAGGCACGCTGGGGCTCTGCACAGTTTGAACAGAGGGTCTTGGCCAGCACAAGTCCCACAAGACACCCTTTCTGCCTTTAGCCTCTCTGCCACATATTTTCTCTCTCACTGCCCAAATACTGAGACAAATAAGACAGTAGTAGTCCACTCCTGATTTCTACAAGGGCTGCATTTTGCCAACACAAAACATAGAGTGGACGATCTTTTCTTCAGGCAATGAGATAAGATGGAGGTAGGAAAGGGCAGCTCAGTGGGACCCCTGAGACAAACCTAAATATCACTTTAGACACAAAAAAGGGATTTCCTCTGGTTAGTATTTCTGATTACCACTCTTAGAGGGAGTGCGTCTCATTTTTAGTGGTGTTTAATTTTTTGAACTATGTAAGTTATCTTTTTTCTATTATATATTGTTACCATGACTGTTATGTCTACAAAATCTTTCTTCGTCTATAGTTCTTGTGGTCAGCCACAGAACGATTTTGATAGCCTGCTGGATGCCAAAGAGGAATATATCTGGATTTGGCTAGCTGAACAGATCTTCAAAGTCAACTTTAAGTATCAGTGCAGATGTACATGGTGGCTTCTATAATTACTTCTGATTACGTGCCAGAGGACTGGTGTGCATGTGTGTCCAGAGATGGGATGGAAGAGAGTGGGGGTAAAGACTAAACCATTTATGCTTTGTCAGACAGAATAAGCATTGCTGAAAAAAAAATCTCTCTCAGATCACACTGTACCAAAGTTCCTCTGTTCCTCCAGGAAAAACCTGAAGTAGACATGGCTGAAGGAGCTTCACCCTTCATCCCTGAGCTGCCATCCCATCTCTCCAAGCAGAGACCAGCCAACAGCAGCTTCCATAGTGCTGTTGAGAGAAGTGGTTGCTGGATTTTGAAAAGGTAAGGCAGAAAAACTGCCTTGTGCTTTTCTAGAAAGACAGCTATAGACAGCTACACAGGTTTAGATTTTATCCGCATTGTCTTCCTTCCACAGACAACTTCTGGTTTCTCTCAAAACCAAAATTTGGGCATGGCTTTTTGTTTTGCTCTGTGTACATTTCTTGCTGGTTTGTTGAAATCTTGCTCCTTACAGCACAGATACCTGGTAAAAACGGATGCTATATGAAGAAAACCTTGTCACAAAAGATGTGCTGTGCAAAACTTGAACTGAACTCCTAATTAGGAAAAATTCCTTAGACCTGTCTGTCATGCAACCAACAGTAACTTCTGTTAAGAAAAATAATTTTCCTAGAGTTGAAAAGCAAAAGGCTGCCACTCAAGCTCCAAAACATTCATTTGCTATCCTAATTCAGTGAGTATCATGCTGTTTAAAATAGAATGACTAAATGTCCTTTTTTAAAAACAGCGCAATGAATTGTCTTTAAATTCTGCCTGAAAGACAATCACATTCAGATGTTTCTTGGCACCAATTAGTTTCAATGCAGCCATTTCTTCTTCAAATAGCATGGTATGTTATATAAAGTTATGCGGCTATTGGAAAGGAACTCACGTACTGCATTAAGGTGAGGGTCCAGAATACTACTGGGATACTTAGCAGCAAGTGCTAAATCACAGTTCAGTCGGGTCACATAATCAAATTCCAGATTATCCCTTTTATTATGTTTGACTAATAAATCTTTGGAAACTAGAGTCTGACAAGTTCATCACAGCATTTTAACTTCTCAGTGGTGCATGTAGAATACATATAGAATCTTACAAAAGAAAAAAAAAAGGCATCAGCAAGGCCACAGTAAGAATGGAAGAGAAAGTAGTTTTAATGTCAGATGCCACCGGACTGAAAGGTTACACTGAAAGATGTGCCTCCCTTTTTAATTTGAACCTTCTCAACTGAAGTAGAGCAGTTTATAACTTAGTACCAGTGAACAGATTTGCACATCAGATGTTTCACTGCATTATAGATGGGACAATGTTTAATATATTTTCACTGCAGTTCCACAGGTCACTGGCATGGGCATAAGCCAAGACCATACGGTTAAGATTATTGCAATATAGCTATCGGTCATGCAGCTAGCTCTACGGTAACTAACAGCATTTAATGCTTAGATAATATGGTTTTGTTGTCTCAAACAAAATTCAAGAGCCCTCTCCCATAATGAGACAATCCAAGCATAATTCTGCACCATTCCACCAGGCTGTTAATTGAACATTTTTCCACCAGTATTCAAAAGGAGGAGAGGGTTAAGGGAACTCACTGATATAGCAACATGGGTGAATGCAAACCTATGCTGCAGAAGACTTACCATCATCCAGGTACATCTGGTCCAATTCCTCAGGTTCTCGCTTGATCATTACAGGAATAGGGGCCAAATTATGATTACTTTCCTCATGCAACTCTGGCAATGACAGTGGTTGGGTTGTTGGAGACTCATTTCTGTGAACCTTCGGCAGTTGCTGCTGCTGTTGACCCATTATGGATGAGTGAGTTGGACTGCAGGACTGCAAATAGGTTGGCTCTTGGGTAACAGATGGAACTGGAGAAGAGGGACTGTTGGGATAGAGTGTTTGTTGATAACCAAGGGGACAGCTACTGCTCAGATGTTGACTCACCTGCGGCTGCAGCATGATGTGAGATGATTGCTCGGGGGAGCTTGGGTGCACAACTATAGACCTTGGCACTTCCTGTATGGTGGGGACACCTCCAGTGGGCTGCTGAAGTCCAAGATGACTGTGGCCGGGGTTGGGGATGCACTTGTAAGGAGACGACGAAAGGTCATGCAGCTTGGGGCTTGCGTTGGGAGAGGGCGACATCACAGCGTTTCTCTGCTGACAGGAGGCAAAGCCAGCCACGAGGCATGAACCAGGATCAGGGGGCATCATGATCTGCTGGCTGTAGTATGGTTTAGAGAGAGGGCTTAAGCCTTGGTTCATTGGTCCACAGGTTTGAGCAGGCTCATAGTCATCTGTGGGTTCTGTTTTTATAATTGGAACTGTTAAAAGAAAAAAGTTTTAAATAAACATGAGTTGCGTATTGGTATGATCAAGTTGGCTTGTGGCTAGGATACCCTTTGCAAAACAAACAACGTCTTGAATAAGACTCTGTGTATCTTTTGCCTAGTTCTCCCACCCTATAAAAAAAAAAAAAGAATGAGTCATCAGCACAAGAAAATCACAGCTGGTTCTAATACCGAAAAGGACTATTTTCTTTGGACTCTCCTCCAGCACTAATGTGCAATAAAAATCTATTTGCAAATAGTTGTGCTTCAGTGGAAGCTCTGGACCCAAGGGCTCCACGGATTTGTAGCAATCAAAGCAAGAATTTTAACTTGGATATACTACTGCATTTCTACAGCTACTGATGGCCCATTTGATAAACGTCTGCATATTCAGTAAACTGAAGTATAGTAAGGTAGAGATGGGGCTTTCAGAGTTTAGTTAAATGCAAAATTGTAAAGATGCATGTCAAACCACCATGTTTAAGAAGTTTTAAATTAAGAGGGTATTTTTGAAAGAGGACTTGGTTTATTTAGTTTTTACATGATTGTGCTTAATCCTACTAACCAGCCAACAGGTCTCAATAGTCAATAAGTTGCACCCAACTCTCAGTGATTCTAAGTTAGATCCAAACTGCTCATGCCAGCTCCTAACAAATGTTAACTCAGTCTGTGGCTACCAAGAAAAATGGACTCCTGTTTTAGACCTTTGCTTGCTCTGCCCATTGTCCCAAAAGAGGCTCTAATTGAACATCACGAGCACATGGACAGAATGACTGTCTATGAGCATCAACTCAGTCATGACAAATGTAGGGCTGCTTCCTCAAAACCAGAGAATAGACATTTCCTCATATTAAAGTGTCTTTTTCACATCAGTTTTCTCTCCCAAATCACAGAAAGGTGCCTTTACTGCTTCTCCTACAACACATGCAGTGCACAGATAAAATACAACCATTTTATCAGAAAAAAATATAAAGAATAGGGCCCAGCTAGTCTGTAGATGTACTCTTTCCAGCCAGAAGCAACTCTAATGCATACAACATTTGAGTATGGATAAACAGTGGCATTCACCTTCCCTCTCAAACAGAGATCCCCAGGAACAGCCTTTGCTTGAAGGTGTGGCTGGAAATCTAGTGACACCAGAGAATACCTTTCAGAATATCAGAATAATCAACCTGTTGTGGCACAAAGTTATTAATGAAACAACACAGCTCAGAGGACATGCCTGTTGTGTGTCTCCGACTGTATTTTTATTTGCATGAATTTTACAAAAAACCTTATACATTCTCCAGCCATTTACTATGTTAATGTATGAGTCTTTTGAACCCCTAAAAATGCACGTGTGCATGTGTACATATAAAACTTCTTTTAACACTCACAAATTCTGCTGCCAGTGAATGCACTTCACTACCCTTGTTTTACAGTCCCCTAGCCTCTTGTTAACTTTGCTCCTTTTATGTTCTTTTACATACAGATGCTTGCAGCACTTGTCTCAAGATTTCTAGCACCCTTAGTGAAAACATGTCTATATATGTAACAGATGCAGAGGTGCTGCTCAAGACAAATGTGCTAAGGATCATGGACTGTCATTGGATTCCTCATGATCTTATTTTCACCTGCTCGTGTGCTGCATACTGGCTAGCAGGGATACTAATGCTCTTGGTTGCAAAGAAGCAGATTCTAGGTTCAGTGACAGCTTTATAAAACCAATATCACACCCTTTATGAAAATGCAAGACCAAAGAAACACACCTAGATAAACATAGTAGCTCAGATATTGTAAGAAAATACCTTTAACAAGTTCCTGAGCTAGCAAATATTCTCACATGTTTTATATTAGGTTCACTGTACTAGCACTAACCACAGCACAGCTGGAAATATGATGGTTGTTGAACACTGAATTTTCCCAATATATCACTGTTATAGAAACACCTGTGCTAAATAATTCCAAGCTCAACCACTGGCAATTCAACTCCAATAAACCCCGGAGCTGTCTGACTTGTTACAACCTAGGGAAGGGTTATAGCCCTGGTGGCAGGCAGGCTTGAGGCTTTAAAGACAGCAGGTTCCTGATGGCAGCCTGATTCTTCACTGTGGCTCTTCCATAGCACATCTCTGCTACTTGGTTTACCAGGCACATTTTAGTCCCTTCACTTTGAATTTTTTCTTTAAAAAAGCAATGCCATGGGGTCTAGTTGGAGGTCTGATCAGTGGCCATGAACACTGGGAATCTGTTTTCATTCACCTCTGCACTGAAATGTACCTGCTGCAACCAACATAGGATAACCAGTAAGTCCTGCTCTGCACTGGTCAAAGGAGTGACGGGAGGAAGGGGCTCTATTTCAGACCTGTTAGCTCCAAAACTCTCTCGGAGATGGGGACAGCAACCAAGGACACTCCTGGCTGCCTATAAATTCAGAGTTCAGAGGAAAAACAGTTGTGTTAAATTATAGGACCAGTCAAGGTAAGTCAGAGTAGCTTGTTTGCTGATGGCAAGTTGGTAGCCAGAGAGGGAACAAGCAGGGATATGAGATTATGTGGGCCTTCCATTTTATTTAACATTTGCATTGTCCCCTTGTATTGTTCTGAACTGATACTCCTGAGCATCAGTTATTTCATGTAATGGGAAACAAATTGTCTTTAAATGGACAGATACTACCTGCACTTAGGCTTACAGGTATCTGAACTTGTTAAACTGAATTGCCTCCATTACCTTTCTTAATGTGTTTTTTCAACACTAAAGAAGTCTCCCCTTGCTAAGTATCATGTGTTTTGTTTGCGTACTAATCTCATAAGTACAACAGGGGTCACCCTGAAAGACACGTAAAGTATTAATGCTGAAATGGTGAAGGGATTTGTGTCTGACTTTTCAGTGCTTTGCCATTTGTACAGCTATTTAAGACCGTGCACAGTGAACCTACAGGTCTTACCAAGCTTGGATGGCAGCCGCTCCCCTTTAAAAAAGTGTAAATGTCTTCACAGGATACCAGTTCGGAGAAGGAAACTCTACGGAATTTTTTCACTTTTGATTTTTTTCTGGAGAAGCCATTACTAGTGAACCAGATCATCTGGAATCAGACCTACAAAGCTGAGCATGTCAGCAGAAATCTAAGACTTTAATACTTCCCTTTCTGGCTAGACCTCAGCTTTTGTATTTTACATGAATAACTATTATTACTTGACTTATGGAGGACAGATACACAACAAATCGCTACATTACACCAGTTAACAGTTTATTTATGACACTCCTCTATCTGCATCTCCCCAGCCTATGTAACTTCACCAAGTAAGACCAAAACTCTTTGCCAATGTTTGTATTTCCAAACTCAACTCAAACAAGCTGTGGGTCTGACCTCCTTGTTGTTCTGAAAATACTTTGAATGTGTTAAAAGTTGGTGTAAACCATCTTATATTCTCTCTTTAAAAGGGCAACCATTTACTTCCACTTTGCAAAGGACTGCAGAGGGACCAAGGCAGGAGCCATGAGTATTTCAAGGCACATCTTCCAAAACCAATGCAGGAACAGCCTGTACCCGACTTACCATCACGGTGTCTATGGTGTTACTCAAATGAGTTAAAATACTTGCATGTAATAAGGCTACCAGCTCCTAGCATATCCTACTCACTGTCTCACTGACTTTTGGGAGCCTGAGACCCTCAGATGGGACAAGCAGCTGCCGCTGACCTAGAGCAGCTGAGGGCACAACTGTACATGCCCACCTTCACCATTTTCTCCTAGGCAGAAACCCAGTAGGTTCCTCCAGAGCAACCAGGGCTGATCACTACCCATGGACTAGTGTTACCACCTACCTATTGACTCAGGCTTGATTATCTGCAAATCTTTACAGACTCAAGCTAGAAAAAGGGGTTTCATTCTCAAATGCATCCCTGTGGAGGCACAGTGCGCTAGCTGCCATAACACATACCCATTTCCACCTTCACTCACAACACGAAAGCGTTTCACACAGGGAGATGTAACGTGATACAGAGAGAACAGTTAATTTTCTCAGGACTAATATTCTACAGAGAACAGTATTAGCTTGACTAGCTAAAATATTTCAAATCTTAAATGACTTGGTAAAAACCTGCGAGCTGAAAGAGACACCCCTAGTCCCAGACAACTGGAAAGCCCTACAGCTGTTCAGTCAGAACTGCAAGCACTTCTATCAGAAACCGGACTATTTCTTAAATTTAGTAGAGCTATATAAAATGGCAGCAAGGACTCTGTCTCAAAGTTGCTCTGTTGTGCCGAGATAACACCCATTTTTGCAGACCCTCAGCTGCCCAGAATGAAAAATGGTGCCGGAATTTGCTATACACTGAATTTGCCAATAATAAATTGCAGCAATGAAGCCAGAATTTGTGAAATTGTAAACAGAAAAGCTGATGAGGTTTTTACGTACACGTGGATGCAAAAGTACTCATTTAAGTGACTCTGCTGAGCTGAAGGATCAGGCCCTTGCCAATAAAAGGAAAAAAATAATGCAGGTTTGGTTCCTATGGTGAATTTCAAATACTTGTTCCTTCACAATGCATAAGGTTGGCCAACAGATGATTTTATATAGTCCTCGATTTTGAATATTGAAATATGACAGAGCTCACAGTTCTAAATCAGCCTGATAAGCAACTTAATCTGTGCTAATTGGTTTTCAATAGTTTGATGATGCCTTCTTAGACTGTGGGCTCATGTCATTATGTCATCTAATTTAATACAAAGTTCTGAGAACCACGCATTGGCAGCAGTCCTGGCTATAAATCAAAGCTTCTTACTCAGAGAGACCAGGGTTATGACATCATACCAAGGCACTGGGCAGAAGACAATGGTCCTTCTGTGTGGGTCTGAATCTTGGAGAAATATTTCAGCCAGTTCTGCAAGCCCACATTTAAATGAAAGGCAGGTAAAAAGTTAATATATCAAACCTTGAAGAAAAATAATAAATCATGCACATTCAGTAAAGGGAGTCAGAAAGTGCTTAAATATAAATTATGTGTATTTTTTGACAATTCTTAACAAGTCTGTTTGCTTTTACACTTTAGCAATCCAGATGGGGTTTTAAACTTTTTTTGGAGGGTGCTATTAAAATATGTGACCTGAGAAAATATAATCATATAAATTAAACAGATGTTTATCCTGATTAACATTAAACTAACAAATTCCCATTTCCACGTAGTATTATCAATGAAGACATTTGTGGCACTATAATATATTTATTTTACCCTTAAGTTGGATTGAACCTATCAAAGAAAATAGCCACCTTTCACAGTGCAGACTATGATGTAGCTCCCTGGCACCAGGACAGAGATTTTGGTTAGCATACGAAAATCAAAACACTATTTTTTTCATCATGTGCACACACACATTTCTTCAACTTTTGGACTAAACATCTCATAATTGTTAAGAATTTGGGATGAGAGTTTCAAAGAGGGTTGAGGAGTTAGGTGGCTACCTCTCCATTACTGAGCTGAGCTCTGAAACGCTGTCTGCGCCCTTCAAATCCTTCCCTGTCTGTCAGTTTTGAGGCAGGCAGCACACCCTCTTCACCACAAACCAGATGTTCCTTCAGACCTGCTGTGCAGGTCAACCCAACTGGTGTTGCCGCTTTGCTGCTGGCCAGCTGGAGACACAATTAGGGATGTGGACACATCTCCATGTACAGTTCAGCTACTCCAGATTCACGCAAAGACAAAATCCTAGATGCTGCAGCAGCACCAGCTGGGTCCAGCATGCTTGAGTGGAGCAAGGACCTCACCCCTTGCTCTGATCCTGGAGCAGTGCGATGCTGGGGACAGGCAACGTGCTGGCTGCCCTCAGAAACTATAATCCCCCTGTTCTGTAACACCACAGCAGTAGCTGCTGAGCAAAACTTTCTGAAATGCCCAGCTAACATCTCTGCAGAGTGGCAATCTCAGTGACAAGGGACAGGCACTCAATCCCAAGGACCCTGTGAGACAGTCACTACAGGGGCCCCTGCAGATGCTGTCCATGAACTGGGTATTTTTGCCTATGTACCAGCTCAACCAAAACGTTTTTTAAAGGTCAAGCTACTATCAAGGCTTTGCATTTTAGTTAACAAAACCAGAACACTGTAACTCAGAAACAAAGGGAGCTTCACGCTCTCAAGAAGCGGTAGGCAGCACACATGTGCGATTGCAGCTTTTATCTACGCAAGAATCTGAACTCACTCTTGCTGGAACACTGCAGTGCTCACCAGGAGGGCTACCTCTAACACATGCCTGCCTGCCTGCCCTCTTTGGGTTTAGGTGTGTATGTTTTTATGGGATCAGATGCATATGTACAGTTTTATACAAGAACAGCCTCCAGGTAGATGGAAGACTTACGCATACATCTCAACCTATAATCTCAGACAGTGCTGTTATCTGATTAGAAAGTGCTTTCCAGCTAACTCATTTGCTAAATGCTTTTCAACAGCTGTTAAACTATTAGGTTATTCAATGCATATTTATGAGACAGAAGATTATATAGGGTAGCTTGGTGTATACACTGTTAAACCAGGCGGGGAGGAGTGGAAGGCAGGTGGAAAGCACTTGGGTTGTGTTAGTACAGAGGCTGTGCATTAGTTTTCTTTCAAAAGAAAAGAGGAAAATTCTTAAAAGGCACAATTCCTTTTCCATTGTAACATCTTATTAAATCCTACAATGTTGAAAAGGATTACGTGAAGTCCTGCGGTATGTCTGCTTGGGCTGCTCTCCTGCTGCTCCCATGGTGCAGCACCTGGCTCCACCGCTGCCTTCAGCCCGAGGTCAAACTGTGCACAACACCCAGGCTGCACTGGCCAAGGCTTTCTTTTGTCAGACACATTCAGATTCACTGGGGTGAGGTCTTTTTTGACGATGCAGCACAACATTACACTGCCAGCGCTGACATTAACCCTGTTCTCCAGACGAGGGGGGAGAACAGGAAAGTGAGGGCTGCGAACAGGGGTCCCACAAGGCAGCAGCCTGAGGGCAGCCTGACGCTCCTCATCCCTGGCACTCCTGCTGGAAGCTCCTTCCTCTGCACCAGTCCTATCTGCCCTCTCTGGAGAAGAATCTGGACCTGGATGACCTCACCCATTGCAACTCTGACATGGTCTTTGTCTTCAGAGATGGATGCAGTCCCTCCCACAGCCAGCAAAACACATCCTCACCTGTGCACTTCACCTCCAGCAGCCACCACCACACCACATCCCCTTTAGGATCAATCACTGGGCTAAATTAATTATGGTATCAGTCACTTGAGGAGAACAAAAATAAGCATCTCCTGTAATCCAGCCCATGTAATTCTAAACCCCATTCTCTCTCACACAAGTTTTGCCTTTTGGCTTTTAAGCTAATTAGAAGATCCTGAAGCCCCACGTGGGCTTGGTAACATATGCATGTGAAATCACTGGTAAGTAAGGGAAAGAGTCCTCAGAATGCTCATGCCGAGGGGTTCAGTGAGTAAAACTACAGGCTGGGATTTGCTATCTGAAGCAGAATAATTGAAAAGGGAGGTACTGCCAAAAGACAGCTTTATGACGTTAACTATTATGGGTGATTATTGCTGCGGAATATGAGGACCCTTACTTGCTGCAACAGAGCCTGGGCTCTGCAAGACACAGCCAGCGGCTTCTATATAGTGCTTGTCTACCCCTCCCTGTCACAAGGACATCATACAGATAATGCCCTTTCTTGGCCTTCCAGATGAAGACAAAGCACCACACAGTGAGGCAGAGTTTTTCCTCATGACAACTGCATCTGCAGGTTGGATGTGCCTGGCTATGCCCCAGCCCATGGCCAAAACATGGTGTCACCCGAATGAAGCACAGGCAGCTCTAGTTGGGGACCAGTAACCAGGAGCAAAAGCACCCAAGGGTGTAATGCTGGTTAGTGTAAAGCATGAATCCTGTGCAGACCTCGCGTGGCTGCTGGAAGGGAGCAGAGGGGCTGATGTGCCCAGCAATTATGACTTCTGTGATCCTCCTTAATGGAAATGGTACTCCAACAAAATGTCACTTGCTTCTGGTTACTCTGTTAAATGTCAAAAGCAACAATCAGCCACCCAGCAGTCAAAATGAAATAAACTGTAACACCGCACAGTGTAAGAATGAGCAAGTGTGATTCATATTTTCACTTAAAATAAAATCCCCTGGGGTCAACTTTCCCCCTGTCTCTCCTGTTGCCCTGCCCTGATCTGGGCATGCTTTTCAGCAGCCTGGCTGCTCCCTGGGCTGGAGGGAACACTTCCAGCACGTCCGAGGCACTGCCCTGGGAACATGGCACAGACCTAAGATGGGCCTGGGTGTAGCACACTCCTGCTGCCTTCCTTGCCCCTTCGTCTGGCTGCCCAGGCCGGCTACAAGGTGCTGCCACCACAGCACTGCCATGGCCATGTTGCACATGCACACGCATATTCATAGGCATATGCATATTCACAACCCAGGCACTGAATTTGGCCCCACTTCCCCACCTGCCCCCAAATTACCACCATTTTGAAGACATGGCTAGGCTAATAATTTTGCCAGTCTCCAGCACGAGAATTCAACACTGCACGAGAATTCAACACTTAAGAGGTGAGAGGCGTCAAGAGATTATCCACAAAATCTGTGCTCTGTGTCACATTAGAGCAGCAACGCTTTGCATCTCAATTTTACTGTTTTCTGCTAAGGTGGCCAATGTCGCCTTTTAACTTAGAAAGTGGGCTGTGGGCAGGAGAGCTGAGGTGAAACAGAGGCACAACTGCTCAGTGCAACCACTAGAAAACTGCTGAATGTACTCATCTGTAGGGCAGGCAGGAGATAATTTTAGAGCAGAGGCAGGAAGTGAAGGAGGATGCCGACAACAATGCGCAATGGGCACCGCTCACCTTTTTCAGAAGCACATCAAGAGCTTCACTTTCATGCCACAAGGCTGTAAACAACAATACTAAGATACATCTAGTCAACATAGGCGGGCTCTCGGCACAGCTCCGTACCCACAGATTCAAAGGACCTCCATCCGCACCAAGTCCCTTGTCTACATGGCCAGGTTTTCAGAGGAGCTCAGCACTCTGAGGAGCTCTGCCGGTGCCTGCAGGGAGGCAAAGAAACTGCAGAAAGGCTGGCTCTTTGGTGATGGCTGTGCACTTGGTAATCTGGCCCAAGGGGTGACCAAAAGCATCTCAAAATAAAAGTTGCCCAGCATATCAACACCATTTTAATAAATACTAGAAGTAGTGAAATGATTTTTTAACAATGCTTTCACAATCAAGAAGCCTGACAGAAACAGAAATCGGAAATATTTTATCATCAACTCTTTGCAAAAGCGTATCTTTCATTCCAGTAAAAGGAACACATCAACTTTATTTTTTCCATCTTATTAAATATTTCCTAGACAATCTAGCCTGTCTTTCCTTAGTCAAATATCACTACTTGTCTAAATAAAATTCAAAGAAAAACTTTTCTATGTTCACCGTTCTTGGTATCAGTATTTATTAGATAACAGAAATAATAGAAAGCATTCACTCCTATGTGTGAAAAATAAGTTATTGAACATGTTTCCTCTATTTTGATGTACCAACTTAAAAGACATCTGAATAAACAGAGATCTAACCCTTATCATTCGGTGTGTTGTTTAAAGTCTTCTGAGCTGGAGAACTCCTTCAGGTTTCTTTAAGATGAAAACACAGCATACATGTCTGGTTTGCTTGTGTGCTTCTTCAGATTACATTATACCTCAGATGCTACCACTTATGTTTAGTGATTTCAGAAGACTTTCTCCTGTTTGAAATGCATACATGGGCCAATGGTATAGTAAATTCATCGAAGCAAGATGATATGCAGTCATAACAGAAATGAAAACAAAGCGTTTTTCTAGAGGGTAGAGTTCACAAATGCAGGGTCCACCAATGGTTTTCTGAAATGCTGGGCTGCATGGAACGGAGCTGCAGAGCACCCCTGCACAGAGCTGCAGCAGTGGAGGGACTTTACAAGCTAAAATCCAAGCATCTGCTCATCATGCTTCACTCAGGCTCCTGACCGCAGCATCCAGTCCTGCGCCCTCCTCACATTCTGATGGGATGTGGCAATGCAAAACGTATTAGTACTTACCATACGAGCTGTGTGAATTCGCCTGTGCCAGAATGGTATGGAAACTACTTATATTTCTGTGCCAGGCATGTCTGGGGAGGAGTCTCAGGAGCCTACAGGCTCCAGAACAAAACTGATATGCAATTGCTCATTGAAGCATAATATTGCAGCAATACTTAAAAAAATGACATTGCAGTCATTTCTGTACAATATAGGCTAATACAGGATTTGGGGACTGCTGAAATTCTGCAGAACAGTAAATCAAAATTTCAATTAAAAGTGGATTACGAGTACTTAGGTTTACGGCCTGTCCCAAGCCAAAGACTTAAGCAAGCCCATTTTCCAGACCTTGGCTCTCATTTCTGAAGCCTCTATTTTCTGTTTCGTTTTGTTACTTAAACTTTTCATTTACAGAGCAGTAAGATTTTCACTTTTAGAGTATTTTTTTTCTTTCTGATGAAGGAACTTGTCTTCCAACAAGTAAGTTCCTCCTCTGCAAAACACTTGAACTAACATAGAGGAAAATCCTCCGTATCTCCACAGCACAAGAGAACCAGAAAGCGTACGCTCTGCTGGAGAGGGCTTGTGCTGGCTGCATGTCACAGAGCTGTACTCCATGGAGATGCTATAGGACCATCCACAGGAGGTGGGATGAGTGAGGCCACGTGTCCCTGGATCCACTGGCTGTTTTCCCCTAGGGAATGAGGAGAAACAGGAGCTACAGGAAAAAAACCCTATTTCTCTGCGGTCAGTGGGAGCCCATGGCTCTCCTGCTGGTTGCACTGTGTGCGTGTGCCCAGAGCCACCCCAGGGGCACGGCCAGGGGGCTCACACAGTATTTCGGCTTTAGTCTATATATGGTATTTTGCTTTGGCACAGCCCAGTTGAGCTGAAATGTCTAATATGTGTCATACAGCTTTCAAAAGATCTCTCATGCAGAGAGATCTCTTTTTTGCAGATCTCTCCGCAAAATTACGGTAGGCACTGACACGTTAGCATTTTGTCTCCTCCTAAAGCACAGAAGGAGAAGAAGCTTGCAGGGCGCCATCTGATTTGTGTAAAACCACATCTTACACTTGATGATCCCTCTGACCTTTGCTTGTCAAAAACCTACACCTTCTATGTTTGTGGGATTTGTTTAAATGAGACAAAGTGTTACCTGGACCAAAACAGTGCTTATCTCCTTTATATTTTTTCACACTAATCACACAGTGGTTGTTGTCTCAGACAGGAATGGGGGGAAGGCATATTTACTATAAATACCTGCTTCCCTTCACCCTACTCTGGTGTTACGTTTTTCCTTTCAGGTTTCCCTACACCGAAATGAAAAGATTTCACATAAATTTAAATCAGTACAGTAGGCTAAACAAGACTCCCAATGTGTTCAACAATTACCATAATTAAAAATGTCTTTGCAGAATAAAGCCTAGGCTGGTTCTCTGTTGCCTGTCACTAGGTAGACATTCCCATCTCTTTACATCAAATGAAACATCAAATGTTTCAAACTCAGGCTGGCAGTAGCATAAGCCAACTTCACCGCCATGAATACTATTACCATGGTTTAGAATAAAATGGTAAAAAATGGCCTGTGTAAAGGCTGAAGACAAAAGATGCTGTTTAATAAACAGCAGTTAACAACAGGGATGTATTTGAAATACTTATGAGGGTAACTTGGGTGGCAAGGCAATACCTATTGGCCTTTTTTTTTGCTGCAAAGTGTTGTGCAAGAGAGTAACAGCCCTTTTTCTTTTCCATTTAAGAGATGAACAGTCTTTAAATATACACAGACATACCCACTGGGGATGAAGTTTGCATAAGCAGACCGACTCAGTGAAGCATAGCTATGCAGCACATATGTAATAAGCAGTCAGTTGCCCATGTCAGGTTTCCTGTACTTTTATTTTAAATTAAAGTCCTGATAAAAGTCTGGAGTGCATGCAAGCTAACTGGGTGAAATTCCAAATGTGTACTTTATGGGATTTCACCTGCAAAAAGTTGGCGGGTCTCTTCAAGTCATGTGACGTGACTTAAGTATTGCTTTGTGGGAATTTCCCTCAGAAGGACTACTTCCACTTGGAAAGTCT
>JAVSBS010029010.1:0-21887 GCA_033124195.1 Coracias cyanogaster | reverse complement strand
CCTTTCACCTGTTTTATTGTCTACCCCATGAAAAATCTGATTGGAAAAGCAATATCATGTATCAGCTCAAAAAGATGCATGATTTAAAAAACTTGCAAGCACCTCAAGATAAAACGAAAAGAAAAGAAAACATTTGATTTGATCACAAATCTGTTATTGTCTCTATGGTAACTGAACTATCCATTTGACAGCTGCGACGTGGAGTTTAAATGCATATATCAGTTATTAATACACTGCATGTGATGTCTATGACTGGATTCTCACCTGCTCTGGTTAAGTGTGTGTGTCTTGGCATCCTCCCAGGCAGTGTGTGCGTGTGTTTCGCTGCAGGGGGGCTGTTCCCGCGGGGCGCCGATCAGGAGTACAGCGCCTTCCGCGTGGGGATGGTCCAGTTCTCCACCTCGGAGTTCAGGCTGACTCCCCACATCGACAACCTGGAGGTGGCCAACAGCTTCGCCGTCACCAACGCCTGTGAGTACCGCGCGCCGCCGGGGCGGCGAGAGCGCGCTTCCCTGGGGTGCGTGTGTGCGCGCGCGCGAGGAGGGAGGGGGCGTCCGCGCGCCCCGCCGCCGGACAGGTGCGGGAGGGGCCGCGCGCAGCCGGAGCGCCGGGTCCCCGCTGGCCGGCCCCGGCCCTCGCCGAGGCTTAAGATGGTTCCTGCCGCCCCCGCCCGGCGGCTCTCCCCGCGCGTTACATAAGGCTGCGCGGCCGCGGAGCCGCCCGCAGCGCTCCCGCACCGCCCGAGGGCTAGCAGCGGGCTCTGCCGAGGCTGCGGAGCCTTCCCGCTAACCGGCGCGGGCAGGCACGGCTTCCCCCCCCGGCAGCAGCCAAAGGGGCGCGGGGGCGGGCGATCAGCCATCTTACACCGCGCGGTGCGCCGAGCGCCCCTCTCGCCGCCCCGGGAGCCGAGCGCTGGGGCTTGCCCGCTCGCCGCCCGCCCCTCAGCCCCGCCGGGAGCCCGCCGTCGTCCGGCGGGGCTCGGCCCTGGCTCCGCCCCCGGCCAGGCGGGCGGGGCGCGGAGCACATGCGCCGCTCCGGGAGGCGAAGGGGAAGGCGGGGCCGTCCCGGTGCGAAGAGAGCAGCGCTTGGGCGGTGGTCCCGCAGTAACGCTGGCTTCCGCCTGCCGCTCGGTGTCCGTGCTCCGGCACCTGCCCGGCGGGGGTGCCGCTTGGCCCCGCGGAGCGGCGGGGAGGGCGGCGGGGCGAGGGGCTGCGATAAGGGGGCAGCCGCAGCGGGGCTGCGGGCGCTGCCCGTGCCGGTGGTGAGAGCCGTGAGCGTGGGGCGGGCAGTTCCACCCTGCCTGACGTCCCCCAGTACAAGCAGAACCGGGGGCCTCGCCGTGCTGCCGGCTCCCGCCCCGCCGCGGCTCCCCGGGGCGTTTCCCGGTCCCTTCTGCCACAAGACGTTAAGGGACACCCAGTCTGGAGGCGGGCTGGCAGCGAGAGCAGTTTTCCTCCATTTGCGGTTCCCCTCCACCTCCGCTGGTCCAGCTCGGTGAGGGGAGGTGCGGGGGCGCTGGGGAGGGCGTCTCGGCACCGACACTGGGGTGGGCGGTGCAGGAGCTCAAGCCGAGGAGCTGGCAGTGGTGTGCCCGGGGGTCGGAGGGTGTAGCACGCACCGCTAGAGTCAGGAAAGGTCAGAGTATGCAATCTGCCACGGCAAGGCTCCTTTGCTAATCTTCGCAAATTGTTAGGGGAGTTCCCGTTCTCTTAGGTAATGAGGGTTTGCGGCAAGCAGAGCTGCCTGTGGTTAACACTTGCAGCAGGTCTTACTGGGTCTGTTGGTGTAATAAGGGGTTGTGTAGCGGTCCAAGTGGCAATCTGCAAAAATGTGATGGGTCTTTCTCTGTTTCTCAATTCTCCGAAGTCAATGAAATCCTGAAAATAATTTGTGTAAGGTGCCCAATTGTTTTTCGTTTTTTGTTTTTTTTTGTTTTGTTTTTCTTTGGCTAGTACTAGAGACAAGTATAGCCAGCCGCCTGCTCCTTCCACAAGTAAAGGGTACATCTTTCTCTCCAGTTCCATGAGGTTTTTTATCTCTGCGTGCATCAGCCTTGGTCTTGATCTTGGCTGTGTTCCTTGGAGAACTCCTACAATACTCAGATGACATATGTAGGCTGTAGACTGCAATGATGGACTTTGAGACTTCCAGTAGAAGGGAGATGCGGTCCATGTTTTGGGTTTCCCTTTGTCTGAGCCTTGTCCAAGGCTTCAGTTTTCAAGCGGTTTGAGGAGCACTGAGTTGAGACATGATCATGTACTTGCTTTTTCATCACCTCCGTCAACACTGATGGTTTAGTGAAGCTATCCTGTCAATTGGATTTATCTGACTAGTGAAGCATATGCGAGGAATATACATAGTATCTCCTTAATTACTTTCCAAGAAAGGTTTGAGTGGAGAACAAGGAGTTCTGAAGACAAATATTTGCCGTGTAAGAAGCAGAATTTAGCCGTTGATTGCAGAGCACTGTATGCACAAATGGTTAAGGAGGATGTTTTCTTTTGTCCTCTTTATTTCAATTAAGAACAAGTAAATTGAAAAATCTGCCAGGGTTTTGTGGGTTTTTTTTGTGGCTCGTTTGTTGTTTGTTGTTTTTGTTTTTTTTTTCAGAATAGTGTACAAAGAGCCTATGTCTAGACCCAGCACTATCAACAGTTAAACGATGCAAGTGTAAAAGGAGGTCACAGAAATACAGGATAATATGAAACTGAAAATGCTTCAATATTTATCCAGGAATTTCACCCCAGCAAGGTGATTTTCCTTCACAGAAATGCAGTGGCAGGCCTATACTTGAACAGAAGCAGTGACCTTTTTCTGCCCTAAGAATAACAAATTTTCTAAAATCGACAACTGAAGTATTTCAGCTTTTGACTTAAAACCCCCAGACCAGCCCAGTGTCGGGCTGCAGGGACTCGGAAGGATGGTACAGAAGAGGCAGCGTGCCCTGGGCAGGGTGGCCATGGGATCCCGGCCCGTGGGAGCCAGCAGCCACCCCGGGCTCCACCACCCTGCCCCGCTGGGGCTGTGCCTACCTCGTCCCCTCCCGCTGCTTAGAGACCAGAGGGAAGCTGGGGCATATGCTTCCATTTGCTTTAACAACAAACAAAACCCCTGTAAAAGTGTTTAAACGAGTCTTCAGACTTATCATTAGTACTTGCTCAGAGTTCGTTGATGGAGCGAACAGATGAATGAGTTGCATGGCTGGTACTGCTTTTAAATTAGGTCCACAGACTTCTGGAAGAGAGGAGATGGTGGTCATGTACCCCTGAGGGATGTTTGAAATAGTGAGATTACTAGTCATTTAAAAATCACCAGAAGACAAGTGTAGCAGAGGTTGAATGGACACTCTGTGAGCAGGTAGCCTTAACTCATGTAATATATCCATAACATAGTCACTTTAGGTTGTTGGTCTGTTGTAAGGCTTGTGGGAAGCAGTGCTGACAGGTCATCAGGACTAGCTAATTGGTATCTAATTGCAGTTTGACACCTTGCAAGTTGGTGTCACTAGGAGGCTTAATGGTTTTGATTGAAAGATGCTGCAGTCTTCAGACTGGCACAATTAGGAGAAGTGTTCACTGCTGTGACTGCTGTTACATCCCTCAAGAGAAATGGGCTACACTCAGTGCTCTTTGAGCATTCTTGGTGATTCAGAGGGTTACAGCCTGGGTGGCAGAGGCAAGTGTTAACAAAGTGGTTTACTCTAATAGAGCCTCTTTGGCTCTTAACAGCTGGAGCAAAGGTACAGCGCTGCACGTAATTCATAGGGCGGAACTGGAAGGTATTCAAACCACTGGACTTTATTGTCCTTCAGCACTGTGTAATTGAATCTAGTCCAATTGGAGAAGTGCTGACCATCAACAACATTAGATTTTTAAAAGCATTGTTAATTCTGTCAAAACAAGAAAAGAGGAAACTGGTGAAGATGAAATCCCTCCTTCTTAAACCCACCAACCCAGTCAGGGATAGCTGCATTAGATACTAACTTATTTTCGTACATGTTGGAGTCACCTAAAGAGATGTTTCCTATAGAGTTCTATAAAACCTCCATAACTGTTACAGGTTTTTCACATAGTTGTTTCGGCACAGAGGTAATATATGCATGATCTTGGATGTTTAATCCTGCTGGCTCAAGAGCCAATGTTGAGCTTTTCTGTTTTAAATCAAGTCTTACAGCTCTGCAGGGATCACTGCACCATGACATTATGACAAGGGGATGCTGATTCATGCATAAACCTTAGATCCTTTCATTATATCTTCAACCAGCAGCTTTGAAAACCTATGAATATCTAGCATGTTGCAACTTGGGAGTCATGGCAAAGGTTTTCCCAGACATTTTGGAATATAATGCTATTGACTGCATCCTTAAGGAAATAGCATTCAGCATACTGCTGGCAAAATGATTTAAAAATAAGCAAAAAATATATCCTGTAGTGGTAAAGATGGGAGAAATTCCGATATGTTTATTTGATTTAAAATTACTGTGGACCAAGCCTAAATTATTAGAAATTATTTTAGAGGAAATGAGGAATTTATTAAATGCTTCTGCTTCAGTTCATTCATATTCCTGGTCCTTCTCATTTCCGTTCATGATAAAACATTTTTCAGGCTTAGTGAGCAGATGTGAAATAGGTTTTGTACCACCTTGTAATTAAAATAATAGAGTCATAGAATCATTTAGGTTGGAAAAGACCTTTAAGGTCATAGAGTCCAACTGTGAACACAAGATCAGATGGGTTTCTGTAGTAAAATTATACAATGAAACCAGAATGTAGCCTAGAATAGGAACTTCTGTGCTTCTGCTGCTCTCCAAACATTTCTACTCGCAAAATCAAGCTCTATAGCAAACTTCAAACATTCTTCTACTCCTGAGAGTTATTTGTAGAGAAACCTGGGGTATTCGTTGTGTGACGGTGCTGTTCCTGCTGTGCATCTTTGCTCCTGGCTTACAGAGCATTTTCACACAGCCACGGTCCAGAATGTGGGCATATAAAAATAAGACAGTTTTCGCTTAACTGCTTCAGTTTTCACATTTTTATTACGTGATTATTGCATTTTTTTTCCATATATCTGAAATAAAAAATTACCATGCAGTTTTGACTATAGTATGAATGTGTATTTTACTCTTATAAACCTTCAAGTGAGTTATATTTAATAGCATTTGTGAGTAGCATATCAATCAATCCTTAAATATACCACCCAAGCTCTTAAATCAACTGATGTTATCAATCTCTTCAGTATATTCATATATTTATATTTAATATATGGAAAATGTAGTAACTTTTTTCTATTTATGCTAATGAAAGCTTTCATTTACACCTACTTTGACAGGAATATTGACTGCATGTAGCTGGAGATGTACTTAACTCCTTGCATGCATATGACTTACAGTATTATGCAGTGTGGGTTGCATGCCCTGAACCAACGGCCACTGTATTAAGTGATCTTGTTACTGCTGATTTCATTAGTTTTTATCAAGCTTTTAATGATTAAAATATTTTTGAGAATTAACACGTTTAACAGATAATTTTTTGAACAGTTGATAATTACTAGGAAAGTAATAACTGGAAACATGTTATTAATGTTAAAATGCTTTGAACAGGTAAAGACTATTCTGTTACCACTATGTAGAAAATTAAGATAGTCGGTAGAATTAATTTATCAGACATCTGTGAAAACATGATTAAATTGTAAAAAAAAATATTTGCTGAAGGAAAATAGAATTTTAAATAAATCTCTAATATGTGCTGGTAGGACTAATTTTTAGGAAACTGAAAAGAGAAAATAACCCACAACAAACATAAATGTGTATATACAGGTACATATATATAAATGTACTTATATAGTGAACAGTAGTTTATTTTGAATGTCACATAAATAAAAAACAGAACATTGGTTAAAACCTGCAATCCATTTTTTGAAAAGGATTACTTCAGAGCTATTACTAGTGAGCTGATTTATCATTTCAAGTCAGTGTTCTCACCCCTGTGAATTGGGTGCACGAATTACTAGTTTTTTTTCTATTGAAGGTTCATGCCCATATTCTGGAACCAGTGTCACTGCAACTGAAGTCAAGGAATGTGAGGTCAGACTGAAAACATACCTGAATGGGTGAAAAATTAAGCTGTATGTATCAAACTCTATAGGTCTATGTGAATGGGCTTCTCATGTGACAAATAACTGGAACTGTCATTTCTGAAATGAGCAAGATTTTTCCATTGTTCTCTAACTGATCATTGCATTTATCAGAACGTGAATACAGTGGCTTCTGCTTTTAGCAGACTGTGGACAGGGGATTAATTCCTTTTACTATATAGATTTCTGAAACCATATAGGGCAAAAGTCTGCATGTTTTAATAAGTTCACTTTAAAAAAATAAATCTCCATTGACTACAAGTGCATATTAGATGTAACCTTGTTAAAACTGAAAAAAGGCTTAGATTTACATGAATTAAGTCCTTCCAATAATGAATTCTGTAAGGATAAACACTAAGGAGTGAAGAAAAGCATCAGGCAAACATAGTGAATGCATATTCTAAAACAGATCAACAGTAAGGAGCGAAAGCAGGTTTTAAATAATCATGTTGAACAAATTCTTATTGGACCTTCTAAAATTAATAACTGTGCTTAAAATACTGCTTTTGTCTTTGCCTGCATGTGGTTACAGAGTGGTATAGGTGTCTTTTGAAATAATATTTACATTTATCTATCTGTATCTAGGCCCACCATAGAACAATTTTACTTTCTAATGCAACACTGCTGTGCCCCCTTGTTTAACAATTGTTCCATAACAGATCTTTGACTTCTGTTTTGTTTTGTTTTTCATTGTTTTAAGAAAGGTTCTCAAATCAGGCAGTTTATGGGGAGATTACCTTTTTTCCCCTAAAGTTCCCATTTGGGAAATTAATTTAGAGACTAAACATTTCTGTCCTGAATCTGATTTAATGTACAGATACTTAATACACTTACTCTGCCTAATTGCTTTATGAAAGTGTGGGGAAAAAAAATAAAATAAAAAGATATTCATTATGATTCTGCAGTAAGGTGTGGGTCAGCTCCCGCTACTGCTATCTCCTGCCACCTGCTCCCAAACCTGACTCAGATAAATTAATAGGATATTTTTGGGTATTGAAATGTTACATGCAGTTCAACTAAAGGTGATGGAATCAAGCACAAGAAATGTCTTATTTCAACTCTAATCTGCTATTTTATTTGATATCAGAGGAGGATATTCAGGTCTGTATTCATTAACTTAAATCAGTGTGTGATTGCTTTGTATCCTTGGAGTGCTGGGTCTGTAACTGAATTACCAGTCACTTCAGCTAGCCCATGAATGACTTGCTGGCAATTGTATCTTCATTACTTAACTGCAGAAGGTAAATGTGCTTGCATTTCACTGTTAAAGAGTACTTTGCTATTTGTGTTCTAAAATGTATGTATTTTTTCTAAATGATTCTTTCAATGAGCAAGAGCAGGGCAGAATTCTGTACAGTGTTCATATTGGCCCTGACTCATAAATTCATACTCGTACAACTGGTGGAAGAGTTTAAAGGACAGTGACTAATTATATGAAATGTTCAAAACAGATATCTGAACATGTGCTTGCTATGCTATCTCACCTATTCGGCTCAATCTCAATTTCAGGTAGTTGATTCAAGTAGCTGCATTGATTCGATGCTGCAGTTCTTCAGGCTGCTGTGGTTAAGGCTGTCATGCCAATGTAATTTATTCTCAGTATAAATGTGTTTAAAAGTTTAGAAAGATGGCTTGGGGTGGAGAAGATGCCTCTGCTTACTGCAAATTGTGTGAGCTGATTTTCTTTCACACGCTTTGAAAATTACGAATGACAAATTCGAAGCACTCTGTATGTTAGATAATTTAAACAGCAATCTGTTAGGCGAAGTGGAGATTTTCGCATCATCTGTGCGGAGAAGACTGCTTTCAGAGCCCATGTCAGCAACGGGGCTGGAGAGCTCAACGGAACAGTTCTGCAACTGCTTTGCAGCCTGGAGAAAGGATTTGTTTGATTTTCTTTGGTTTTCTGCCCTAAATTTATGAATGTATTTGGTAGTTGTAGGACTCTGGTCTATATCCATATAATGAAAAGGCTGATGTGGTTTACCATCCCAGGTAACGTGGATCTAAAATATTAATATTACATTAAAGTAAATAATTGCTCAATCAGCAAATATTAATTGGCCAGATTTATACACAGCTTTAAACTTTTGAAGCCATTTTAAATGAACACCTGGAAATGTAATCATATAATTTTATTATATTTAAAGACTGGATGAATTTGAGGGATCAGGAAATAGGTGAGAATATGAGTAACTATACATTATAAATTGCAGTATAAATGTGATTTTTAATTTCACTCACAACCTTACATCTGCCCCATTTTCAAGTGCTTTCATTTGATGAGAGTGGGTCATGCTGAAATTCTGAAAAGTCATGACTGAAAAGTCATTTAGTCTTTTTACTTACTAATCGGATTAGTTCATGTATTCAGCAACCTGATCTCATAGTCTGGCACTCCAGAGTAATAAGGCCAGGCAATTTTTGCTCAGTCAAATAAATGGTCAAGCTTCAGTTGATGGTAGTAGGCAGAAAAACAAATCCAAAATTAATATTACTTCTTTTCCTGTATGAGTGTGGAAGGCTGATTTTTTTTTTTTATGTGGAAAGAGGCAGGTATTAATTCCTAAAAAGTCCTAAAATGTTTGAGCATCTGTTGGACCTATAGAATATTTTTTTCAGACTTTACAGGACATGCTCATACATGACCCCTTTTGGGTTTTTTAGGTATCACACAGGTTTCGGAAGTGCTTTGTCAGGATTCAGTATGGAAACCTTAGAAAAGATTCAAAGACCATTTCAATTCAGTATAAATAAGTAAATAGAACTGTTAGCTTAGTTAAAAAAAGGAAAGGTTTGGTCTGTGCTTGTGTAGGTGAAAAGGAAAAATAAAATACTCATTCCGCTCCTTTGTTTACATTTGATCATGGATGTTATTATTTGGTAAAATCTTTTTATAAATCTGAAATTCAATTTTTTTCTTAACTCCTTTTTCACTTGTAGGAAAATGTGTTTTGGCTTGACTTCATAGAGCACAGTAATGTACTTTTGCTAGAGAAGTAAGCAAGTAAGCGAGCTGCAAATATGGAATTTTTAGCAAGTGGAACATTTAGTGTTTCTTAGCACTTTTCTATTTTGATATGATAAAAATATATATTCTTCCATGTCTCCATTTGTGGACGCATTGTAAATTCATTTGGAATGAATATACCTGAAGACCTAGTTTGTGATATTCGTGCTATCTTGTGTGACCTCAAGGTGCGGGTTTAGAAACTGTGTGTCCTGTAGCACATCTGGAAGCCTAGGGGGATGCTTCATATACTCCAATGTGTAAAATAGTGTTTGGTACATGTACTTTAGTAACCTGAGTAATTTCCTGACCTTCATGAGAAAAGAGCATGTCTGTAAACACCCAAACAACTTTTGGGAACTCTTGACATTTTTGTAGACTGTTAAGTACTGTTGCAATTAGTTGATGTTTGTAGCAGAAAGCATGGGTTGTATTAAGTCATGACTTAGTCATTCCGAATAAATACATACTTTCAAGGATACTATGTGTCTATTCCAGCATGTTGAAGAGCCTCCAGTATCACTACTTTTAGCTTTGTCCTTCTGGAGATGCAAAAATGGTCCATTTCACTTCAGGTTTTTTGTTTTCCTTTCTCTATAGAACTGTTTATGGCTTCCTTTTGGACCCCTGAATATAGTGTTTCAGTCACTGTTGCAACTCTCAGCATTGCTTTCCATTTTCTGATACATAGAATCACAATTTCATGTAGCAACATTTGTTTTAGAGAACTGTTGTAAACACTATGACAGGACAAGAAAGAAATAAATTAATAATTAAATCTACATTGCTGAAATATATCACCTGTATGAAGTGTACAAGTTTTGCAGTATTTTGTTGTTACACAACACCTTGAGATGTATATGTTGCAGTGCGTAGAAGCCATTTTCCAAACTAAGTATCAACTGCCTTAAAACCCAGATCTATTAGGAAAAAATTCACTTGGCATGTTCCACTCTTCGTACAAGTGATATATTTCATCAATGTAGATTTAATTCTAGATTCATTTCTTTCTTGTTCTGTCATAGTGTTTACAACAGTTCTCTAAAACAAATGTTGCTACTACCAGGTTATTAAAAAGTCTGTGAAAGTAATTGCACTAATTATTTAATTTTGACACATTGGTGGTTCTGTAGCAAGAAATTTGTGCCTTTTAGTAAATAAGACAATTTTAATGTCCTTTGAAACTTCCCGATGAAGCTAGCAATGTTTGCAGGAACACGGTTAACCTAGGCATATCATGATACCTAGAGATCTCAAGTGTGAGGTTAGTTTTGTGCACTGCAATTTAACGATATTTGCTTTTGGTCTGATCCATCCACGCCCCTTCTCATTAAGAAAAATTCTGGGTTTTTTTTCCTGTAGGCTTCCTTTTCCTCTCTTCAGTTCTGCCAACCAGCTAAGCATACTAGAAGTATCTGTTTCAAGAATCCTAATCTATCTCATTACAGTTGTCTTCTGCTTTCTAGATTCAAGTTTGTTAAGAACTCCTTGCTCAGTGACTGGTTTTGATTAGGATACAGATCAGTCAGGTGATAGTGACATTAGCAACAGATGTAAAGTCTTGGGGTTTTTTGTTTGCTTGTTTGGTTTTTCTGAATGCTTCCTGTATTGGAATTCAAGAGATTTCATCTTGTTCTGGAGCAGCTTCCTGGATGCTTGTGAGAGACCAAAGGAGAGACTGTATAACTTGACAAGCCAGGAAGAGGTACCCCTCACTATTGGTGTGCATGTTGCTGTTCAGGTTGTTTCTGATTTCTTGGAATTTCTCACTCTGTAACCCTTGGTGGCTTTATATACTAGCTGTAAGTCCTTCCTAGCTGTGTCTTTCCTGACTGGTGACATCTCCATAACATAGGCCAAAACAGACCAAACTCCAAAGTGATTTGGGAACTAGTGCATAACACTCTCGTGTACAAGCTGGGCGCTTAAAATTGACTCCAGGAATAGAAAAAGGCTGGGGGCATCTGCGTTACCAAGACTGAGTGGTGGGAATTAGATGCCTAACAATGACATTGGCAACTGGTCGTACATAATAGGAAAGATGTTAAGTCAGCCTAAACGACAGAAAGCTGCTACTTGGAAACTTCTAACTGAACCTGTCAAACTAAAACTGTTCCTCTCCTTTCTTGGGTGACTGACCGCAGCCCTGAGGCAAGGGAAGTGGCATTAATGGCCAGAAGCTACTTTCTCCAGCTATAGTGGGTTGTGTGGTGATGTGGATGCTGTGCCAATCTTCCCGCTTTTGGTTGGGATAGCCCAATGGTGTAGAAAGCAGTGAGAGGATTTGGGAGCTCAGAGGATGCTAGGTGAGAGGAGCTTCACTTTTTGCCTTTTCTTTATGGAACACAGTGGGGCCTGGGATGAGAAGGGTGATTTTTTACATATGAAAAGAGAATCAGTTATACCATCAGGTCTCCTTTTCTCTGGTATATACTAACCTCAAGGTTTCTCATTAGATTTAAGTTCTTCATCTTAATTTGTACTAGTAGACCTGTATTTTTTGAACCTGATACTGTAATAGTAAATATGTCTTTTGGCCTCCCTTAGGAGGGATTGCAGTGTGGTTTTTTCGAATGAGTTTGTTATTATCATAGAATTACAGTGTGTATTCTATCCTGTATATTTTCGGTGGTAAAAGTTAACACCAACTGTATTTTAAGGTGCACTGGTCATGAGCAACCATGGTACTTGCTCTTCCTGTGGGTCTAGTTGCTTCATTGTTTCTAGATTGAATTCAGAGTAGGGACTTTAGAGTTCTGTGTTTGTTTAGCTCTGGCTATGTGGATAGAGATTCATTCTTGTTTAGCTGTTATGGCAGCTACATTCATGAACGCTTAAGCTAATAGGCACTAGATTTAAAGATTAAGATGCTCTTGACTATGAAGGATGCTCAGCTTTCTATGTGCTTTTCATGATCTGTCAGACAATCTGTTTCATACAAAGTATTTGCTGAAGGAGCTGGTTGGAAAATGAGAAGAGGAATTATTTTTAGGAATGATATGTTCCTTTTTGTCATCAGATAAAATAAGATTAGCTTGTTTATTTCTGTATAATCTTCATGCAGGGAATGATTTAATTCATATCATGGTCCCTTTATCTGAAGGGGAATCTAGGAGGTAGCAGTAAAGCACTCCGTTCTTTTTTCTGGATTACTGAGCACAAAGAAAGGAAGTTCCATTTAGGGTAAAGTGCATAAGAAAAATGTCTTTCTATCACCCTTCAGAGGCACATAATAAGTGCTGTGTAGTATGCTGATTTTTCATTTCCTGTGTAGAAACAGGAAGCAAAATTTCAAGGAAAAACATGTTTGCAAACAAATAAAAGAGTCCTGTCAAGATCTGGATTATTGATGTAGCATGAGAAGTGAACAATTTAAACCTGGAAGTCAGAGTAATTGCATGAATAACTGTAGTGATACGCTGTTGAATAGCAAACGAGGGCAGCAAGAGAAAAATGAACAGGCCAGCCTTGTTCTGGTGTGTCTGTACCTTTTTACAGGCGATGAAATAACAGTGATCACAAAATCTTATGCAGCCCTCAGGCATAGGTTTACTAGATTTTCCTTCAAAATATCTACGTTCAGTTGATGTAACTCACTCTGACAGCTACTATGGGGCTGAATCCTGAAAGGTTGAGCATACTCAGCGTGCCAGCAATAGTTATGCAGAATTGCAGGAGCTCAGCAGAGCCATGATTCACAGCATTTGTACTAGCCTTCCCCATGCGTTTGGCTACAGTTCATCCCATTTTAGCTCACCCATATAATTATGAAAAACAAAATATACAGAAAATGTTTGGAGTTTAAAATTAAGAATAAACCTTACAGAGAGTTCACACATGGCTGAATGAAACTGAGTTTTCTATTACTAAATTACTATGGCTGATGACAGGTAGAGGCTGTAATTCTAATCCTGTGATGATATTGACTGGGTACCAGTGTACACCACCGTTCTTTCTTTTTTGTGTGTCTGGATTTCCCCCCTACGTAGCAGGGTGTTTTTGAAGGGACAGTCAGTGCTCTGTTACCCTAAACGTCAGCAAGAACTCTCACCCATACTGGAGGTGCTCCATAGAGCTCCTGGGTCTGCTGTCCACAGGTGGTCACAGTTGAGCAGAACACACAGTCCTTACTAAAATCATGCCATTTGCTTAAGTAGCAATACTACCAGCTTTTAGTGATTAATTTGGAATATACCAACTGTAATTAGTAAAAAAAAAAAAAAAAAAAAAAAAAAAAAGAAAGAGGAATCCTGGCAGTTTTCAAGATGGAAATTCCTTTGAACCATTACTTGTTCTTCAATGCAAATATGCTTCTGGAGATTATTTGATAACATGACTGAAGAGAAATTTTGTTGAGTAGAATAGGCTAGAGTGAAGGTCTGCATATGTACCTCTCTCTGTCTTTAAAATTATTCCTCCTCACATTCATTATCTTTGGATCTTAAGCCATCATCTCCACTCAGTGAATGCTATGAAAGTTTGGGGTTTTTGGAGAAATGGTTAATTTTAACCGCATCTAGTTGTAATTAATTGTAAGCTGTAGTCATGCTTTTTAACAGGAACAATGTCAATTAAATTGACAGCATTGTGGCAGAGTTTTCTGATAAAATGGCAGGTAGCAGTTATTGAGTCCTCTAAAAATGTAACGCCTTGATGGTATTTCTTTCAATATTTTAAGTTCTTTTCACAAACTCTTTGACAACAAGTGAAACAACCCAAAATGTCTTTCTTAAGAAAATATGCGTACATACCGTCTTGTGATAATCTACCACTTTTTAAGGTTCAGGCAACACATTGAGCACAGAATAGTTATTTGTTCATGCTTTGTGTATTACCTAGAAAATGTAGGCAAGAAGGATTTCTTTTTTTCAATGACAGTTGAAGCTCATGATGCAGTAGTTTTTTTCTTTAATTTCTAATTTCATGTTCTGAAACTTGAGAGATATACTCATCTAACATACTCTTAACCTATTGTCTGTTGTTTTGTAACTGAAAGACTAAAAACTAGACTGTAACATCGGAGTAGAGCTCTTCATCTCTCTATCATGACCTTAAACTTACTTTTAGTAGGCAGAGGTTCTGAGTGGTTGGGTCTTAAAAGCAGGGACACGTGTCTGTTTAAAAAAAAAAATAAATGTGCAAGTATAGTGTGAAGGGATTGAGGAGATTTATTGTAACTCTTAATCTTGTTCGGATTCCTCTAAAATAGAAGTTATTTTTTAAAGTGTAAGAATAAGACAAACTTCAAAGTGTTTGTGGTGTATTTCTTTAAATGGCATATAAAAATGTTATGAAAGAATATGTGATTGGGATTAAGCATTTCAGAATCACTGGACATGGTATAAAGTTTTCATGAGTAATCATTTAGAAATATCTGACTAGCATAAGTGATTTCACCTTTAAATAAACTTTCTTCCTACTTCTTTTGCAACTTGCAAGTAGTCTTCTCTGACTGATGGTAATACCTTATAATGTGCTATCATCTAGTGAGCTTATGTCCCTTAGTTACTGTAGCTGTACCTGTGCTGCAGGTTTTGATCTATGCTAGTTGGCTATAGCCAATGTCCAGGCATGGTTTAGGGAAAGTGCAGGCCAGGACCTGTCTGCAGGAGGCAGTCTGGAGCTGGCCACCTTGTTTTTAAGGGAAGAGTGGTTGGCTGCTTGGAGCAAGTTGCCCAGCCTGGTGGTGGAAATGGAGAACGTCCAGGGGCTCATCTTTTCTGTATCAGTATTGTATTCACTGTTTTGGGACATCAGGGATTTGCCTGACATATTGTAGGTGACTTCAACTCCTCCTACCTGCTTTAACTCCTGCTGCTGTCATTTTTGCATATCCCTCTTCTAGAACAGATGATGTCAGAAGTACATCGTAGGCAGGAGTGAATGGGGGCATGTGTCAGGATTGCATCACTTTGGAACAATTCTTTTCATAGCAGAACCAGAGGGTCAAGTCTTGTCAGCATGACACAATTAAGGAGGCTTGAGTTCACAGCAACGTTCCAGATATCCTGCCATCCACTTCAGGAATTATGAATACAGAGGGGTGTCAGAAGTGTCTCTTTTACCACTCTGCTCCTATGACTTGGCCTTTACTCTGGAATATTTGATAATAGAAACCAATATGCTCCTACATGGATGTTTTCAGTAATGAAGAATATGACTCTTCTTGTGCAAGAGAAGATACTTACAAAACCTAAAGCAAATTTAATTGACTTGTCAATTAAATCTTCAGAGAAAGGCATAACATTGCTTTTCTAGTAACATACTAAAGTCTTTATTTCTGGTTGCAATATGCTGAGGTTTCATGTTGCATTAATTCTCAGTTTTGCTAGTTTCTAAATAAATTCACTAAAATGAAGAGGGGGGGAGGAAAAGAGAAATTGCTGTGCTATCAAGAAAATGCCATACATTTTCCTGACAAAAGATTCTGAATGTACTGTGATGTATCCTTCAGGGAAACTGGGTGCAGTTTTTCCTCTGCTTTTCTGAAATTGATATTAATATTAACTTCTGGCAGTGCATTACGGTGGAATCACAAACCCCAGAGCCTGTTTCAAGATGCTCGTGCTGCCAAGTTCAATCCATGTATGAGTTATAGACATGATATTTTTTCTGGGAGAAAAATACATTGCTATTTTAAGAGCAGTCCTCTTGTTTGCTTTGCTATGTTTTACCTCATGTAGCATTAACAAGTGGAACGTTTGATATAAGAAATTGATTGTTTTACTGGGTCTAATTTAGTTCTGGATGTGAACAGCAGCGTTTGCATTATTTTGGAGTTCTGTTCTTACTGTCACAGTGGTGTGTAATTCTAGTCTGGGATTTGATATTTTTCCCTCAAGAAGAAACAAACTGGACTGAAGAGTGGCTTTTAGATACTAAGATGCATTTTGAGGGCTTTCTGGTATCAGCCAGTCCATCAACAATAATGTTTGGTAGGTTTCAAGACCTTGCAGTTCTCTGAAGACAGACCTTTTTTACAAACTGTAGGCTAGTGTTCCACTAGGCTTTAAAATTGAACTGGTATTTGAAGATGACTTCTTGTCAAGCCTCAGTGATTCTCTGGTGGGGTTGGGTTTTTTTTTTTTATTAGGTATATTTTTATGTGTGTTTTTTTAATGCTTTTGGTGAATATTTTCCTTTTTAAAATCATTTACTGGAAGTCTTGGTTCATGTGCTCAAGCTGAATGAAATATATATGCTCTGTAATAAAATGTATGGTCTATATATTAGTACTTAGGGAAGAACAATGGAAAAGGAAACACTTCTGCCAGTCAGTTTGCAGCATAGCATGAAACAGTTGATTACAAAGGTGAAGATCCTGATTTTGAATGCACACTATTGTTAAACAGATATAAATTATAGGTATAAGCATCTCAAATCACAGCATTACAACTCACACCATTGTAAGTCAGTGCACGTAAGACTTCCAATGTGACTGTGAATCAGTGCTGTTTCTGAAGTCCTGGTATTCGTTTCAGATTATTTCCATTTCCTCAAGGGTATCATACGCTAGTGACAAGGGGAGTGTTAAAAGATGATGAGAGGCAGTTAGGAGCACTTGGGATATTACATTTAGACCAGTCTGCAGCTGTCAGTAGTTTTGAGGGATTTGAACCACATCATCTTTTTGCCAATTACTTTTTGCATCAGACTGATATAATATATGAGATTGCTAATTTGAGACTACTTTGTTTAGTGTTCCAAAAGTCCATAAGCACTTCTGTATTTATAAGTGGGTATTAAGAGTGATTGCTGTATGTTTGGTAACTGTGCAAACAGTTTCATGGTAGAACCCTTCAGCAACTGTAAATAAGAACTAGTTTGTGCTGCAGAGCATTATCTGCATTTATTTGCATTACATTCATGTCTGATGTCACTGGAGGTATTGCAGGTTTCTTTTATTAGACATTGCACAGCTCTGTAGTAAGTGCCAATCCTTGGCCTTAAAAGCTTAGAACTGAGGTATGCAAGGGAGACAGGAGAACTTTCTTCCTCTTTTTCACATGCGGTGCAAAAGAGGGGTGGAGGGAGATTAAATTATTTACTCAAGGTCATAATGAACATCTACAGCAGAGCCGGAAATGAGTCTAAATTTTGTAAGGGCTGGTGAGAAAGGAAGAATTCTGTTTGACAGAAAAATCCATTGTTTTACCTTAGTTTTCTTTCTAATGAGTGAGGGAAAATAATTGGAAATTTCCTATGGGTAAGGGAAAAAACAGATAAAGTTGAAGGAGGAGAGGCATAAGAAGAGTAGGCAGGAGGGAGGGAGAGAGGGAGGTATGTCAGAGCATTTGTATGAAAGGGGGAAAATCAAAGTCAGTTTCTCCTCTGCATGATTCAGGTATTTGGACCTATGTGTTGTTTTAAATAAGCACCAGTTAGAGAACATTTGCCCTTCTCCCTGTCTTTTACCTTTGTGTTTGTGCCCAAAACTCTATTTTGGATCTTGGAAATTCTCTTTTGGGATGAGGGGGAAGAGGAAATGGGGAGGATTGATTTCGACAAAAAGTTTCAGTTGTCAGAAAATAAATGTCTTACCAAAATGATTCTGACCAACCTCAGCCTTAAATCCCACTCCAGAATTCTAGGTCACCTTACTTCTGTTAATTACTGTGTTATACTGCATTCAGTCAAGAATCATTATATTCCAGAAGGTGCATAGGTGCAGAATAGCAGATTAACTCTTATGTCCTCTCTTTTGGAGAAGAGCTACACTAAGACACACAAAAAATTGAACAATGTGTTTTTTCTGGCATGTGTGTTTTAGAGTGAGTGGGACTTTACACTGGTTACTGCTAAGCACCAAGAGCTCATAACAGTAACCACAACAAAAGTAAAATCAAGAATATTACAGAAATAGATCTTAAATATAGACCTTTCCTGCCCATGGAATACAGGTCTTCCAAGGTGTGAGTTACAGTGTAAGATCTACGATATGTTGGTTTGGGTTTGTGTCTGGCCAGGTTTTGGTAGCAGGGGAGGGGGCTACTGTCATGTCTCCTGTAAGAAGCTTTGAGAAGCTTCCCTGGCTCCAGGTTAGACCTGTCTCTAGGCAAAGCTGAGCCAATCAGTGCCTCTGTAATGACATTTAAGAGGGGAACACCTGTCGGACCAGTTCCTTTGTTTTAGGAGTACTTTTGTGTTGAAGAGGAATGTGACAGGAGAGAGAGAACCGTGCAGATATGCCCAGGTCAGTGAGGAGGGAGAGGTGGAGGCATGCCAATGCAGCCATTCTCCTGAGGCTCACGGTGAGAAGGCAGGCTGAGCCTTTGCACCCCTTAGAGGTCAGCAGTAGGGCAGAATCCTGCCTGCAGCCTGTGGAGGACCCCAAACTGGAGCGGAGACTGTTCATGAAAAGGTCCGTGAATCCGAGGTAGGCCCACACTGGTGCAATCTATTGCTGAAAGGATTTAGGCCAGTGAAAGAGGCCCATGCTAGTTGGAGAAGTTTGTGGAGGACTGTCTCCCATGGGAGGGACACCATGTTGCCACAGGGTAGTACTGTGAGGAGTTTTCCCCCTGAGAAGGAAGGAGCAGCAGAAACAACATGGAACAAACTGACCTGCAACCCCCATTCCTTGTGCCCCTGTGTCACTGAGAGGGAGGAGGTAGAGAAGCTGGGCCTGGGATGAGGGGAGGGACACGGGGAAGGTGTATTTAAGATCCAGTTGTGTTTCTCAGTGTCCTACTCTGATTCAATTGGTGAATTGGTAGAGGTTTTGTTGTTTAAATTAAATTGATTTCATTTCACTTGTTTGTCTGTCTTTTTTGCCTATGACCATATTTGGTGAGTGAGCTTTCCATGTCCTTTGTCTCAAGCCTTTGTATTTTCTCCTCCCCATCCCACCAGAGGAGGGTAGGAGTGAGCGAGTGGCTGCATGGTGCTTTGTTGCGCTCTGGGTGGGCTTAAATCACAACATGTCTGATCTGTGAAATGCTTAATCCTTTACTTCCTAGCTGAAATGTAAGACTTTATTTTGCAGTTGTAAAATTTGAGATGGATTTTGTCAGTTTTATTCTATTGTCAGTGGCTATCTCTAGCGGCAAAGAATAAGTGTATTTTGTGCCATTGAGAATCATGATTCTTAGGGGTTTGTGCAGAATCTTGTTTTGTACCAGGTAAAGCTGCTTGTCTTTCACAAATGGTCCTCTTTTGGTACCATTGTGCCCAATGAGCAGACGTTTTCCTGAAGGGTTTCTGCCAGGTTTTTCATTATCTAGATAGCCTGGGCCCTTATGACTGCTCATTATTCTGAATGAAAATACAGGATTGAGACCTTTAGTTTCATGAAATATTTTAGGGAAAGCAACATTGAATGAGAGAGGCAGGTATGTAGTCCTGCTTGTCTCTGGTCTGAAGGTGTTATTTCTGGTTTTTATACTAGCTGTAAATATAAAATTCTTTGTACAGAGATGGTAAATGCTCTCTACCAGGGTGGTGAAATATCTTCTGCCAAATAATAAATGTCATAATTTAATAATCTGGCAATTTCTTAAATTTCAGAATGGTAAAACCTGTTGATTTGCATACAAACAAATCATATAAAGCTTAGGGTTGAAAGAAACCTTCAAAGATTGTCTAGTCCAACCCCAGTGAATGAAATTAAGGAGGACCTTCTAGTTACAGGAGCTCAAAACTGTTTTCTTTTGCTAACTGATACTGCTTTTGTTTTGAATGACTTATCTTTCAATCACATGTTGTTTGTGTAACTGGCTTGTGAGTCATTTGAATAAAGACTTGCATTTGAATTTTAGCATTACTGCCTATGTTATGATGAATGGGAAAAGTATTTTATCAACCTTCTCTTGTTGACATCAATAACTTTCATATTTTCCTGGTTGTCCTGGTGATTGTACATTACTTATGAATATGAGGGAATCAGCCTTGGGGAGGATGTTGCAAGCAACCAGATCGATAGTTCTGGTTCCATTTCTGATTTTCTAGGAAGAGCTCAGCTGGTTTTTGGTATTTTGATAGACTTCTTCCATAGGCCTCTGACTAGGTTAGCAATAGGCTTTGACTGACCTGGGAGCAAGCTAGACAGTGTAAACTTTGTGATGCTAACCCTCATTAATGACTGTAAAGGAGAGGGTTACAGAGCTTAGCTGGTTCCTGTGTCAGCAACTTCTCAGTAGTAGAAGAAAATCTACATTCTCAAATTTGTTACTTCAGTTGCCAGATTATGCTCGTTCCATAAGAGGATAAGGAGACTGCTAAATGGCACACTGATTCTTCCTACTGTTTGTTGCTGGTTTGTATTACTGATATTTATTACAGAAAGTTTGATTAATTATGTGCATCTAGTCTTGGGGGAAACAGGATATTCTTTGGTCAGTAGCATGTAGGCTTTTATCGAACTAAGATGGTCTTAAATAACCTGAAACTTAAAAATACAATAACTGTTAGGTTGTAAGCAGAAGCAAAGGTAAAATGCATCTTGATCAATGAGGCACTGGTGTGAATCCAGTGCTATGCAATGATACGCATTTTGAAAATGGTGTGACAGAATCCAAGGTGCTTTGCCTCTTTTTTTTTTTTTTCATTGCAGCTAGTGGATTTGAACTACTGCTCCCCTTTTTCCTTGGCTAATTAACCAAGCTGTTACTTCCTTCTTGTTTCCATGTCCCTGAAGGTCAGAAATCAACTCACTTACCTCAGACATCTGTCAGAAGAAATTATGTAGTAAACTACCAATTCCGATTATATTAATAAAATCAATGATTGCTTAATGAAAAATAAAGGAAATCCTAAAAATAAATTCAGTTCTACTTACACATTATTTAATGATTTTTATGACATTGAATTTAAAATATTTTTATACCTTAAATGATTTGTAAATGAAAACCATTGATTAAACAAGACAAAGACATTGTTTGGAGGGATCTTTTAATCTTGTCCAGTTGTACCACCTGTCCTCCTTCCAGTATCTGATCAAAGTTCTCAGAAAGCAGAAAATCTCTTTCTGTTACCATGCACCAGTTGTAATTCCTTAAAGTCACTGATATTTTTCAACATCTGTCATTTTTTTCTGTAATAATTCAGACCAAAATTCTGGTATCTAATCAGTTTAAGACTTACTGTTAGAAGTCCTACCGTAGTGTCTCTAATTGCAGGAGGGGAGAAAAGGCAATATTTCATCTTAAACATTTGCTTTCAGTACATACTAGGAACAGCTATAGTTAATATTATAGCATACTTTTTATTAAAAACAAAGTTTTGCATCCACTGCATATGAAGAACAGCTTGAAAACTGATTTAACAGTAGTGATCACAAGGCATTTATTATACAAAAATGGGACTAATTTCAACAGGAGTACTTTGAGGTGAATGATTGTGGTGAATGAAGTCAAATCCAGTTGGCAGCCAGTCACAAGCTGGGTCTCCCAGGGTGCAGTTCTGGGCCTGGTCTTGTTTAATTATCTTTATTGATGACCTGGATGAGGGGATTGAGTGCTCCCTCAGTAAATTTGCAGATGACACTAAATTAAGCGGGAGTGTCGATCTGCTTGAGGGTGAGAAGGCTCTGCAAAGGGATCTGGACAGGCTGGAGCAATGGGCTGGGGCTGACTGTATGAGATTTAACAAAGCCAAGTGCCTGGTCCTGCACTTGGGTCACAACAACCCCCGGCAATGCTACAGGCTTGGGGAATTGTGGCTGGAAAGCTGCCTGGTGGAAAAGGATCTGATGGTGCTGATGGACAGCCAGCTGAACATGAGCCAGCAGTGTGCCCAGGTGGCCAAG